>SJYO01038983.1:31878503-31962569 GCA_006410555.1 Capra ibex
GGGGCGGGGCGGGGCGGGGGGCGGCGCCTACATGGTCCCACCAGCACTCGCTGAAGTTGGGCAGCTGGTGCTCCAGGCTGTACTCCAGGAACTCGAACATCACGCTCACAATCGTGCACATCCACCAGTCGCGGATCATCAGGGTCTGAGGCCGAGGCCAGCGCATCAGCTCTCAGCGGGGGGGCCTCCAGGGACGGTCCGCCCCTCCCCGCCCCGCAGTCCTCAGGGACAAAGAGGCAGGGGGGCCGCTTCCGCTCCAGCCGCCCCGACTCGAGATGCTGAGGCAGCTCTGAGGCGTGCCCCAACCTAGGGCTGCGAGCGACTAGCTCCGGGCTTCTCCCACCCAGGGACCGGAGGCCTCCGTGGGTCGGTCTCCCTTGCTCTCTGCTGGCTGCTGTGATGCCCAGGACACGTGAGGTCAGGTTGGGGCCCCGAGCCCAGCAGCCTGCCCGTCCAGCACTGTGGGCCCCACCCACTGCATGGCTGGAAAACAGCCCAGAGCTTAGGGTGGGCCTGAAACCAGGTGTCCTGTCCAACAAGGAGGAACCTACCTTCAAGTACCAGCCGATGAAGTGTGCAGGCACGAAGCCGTCCAGCTTGTCCTGTGGGGGCAGGTGCAGGCCTCATGCTTGGTTCCCCAATGCGAGCTGGGAGGGGACCCTGCCACCGCCAGAGGCACCCTCACACGTGAGCTGCTCAGCCCCCGCGTCCCCCACCCCATCCAGTCTGCAGAATGACTCAGGTTCCAGAAACACCCACACCTGGGGCAGCGCCCAGGAGCCTGTGCAATAATCCGCCAGGCTTCACGCCCAGGATGTGGTACAGACTTGCCCGGAGGAGACCCCATAGCGTGAGGCCAGGCAGGTGGCCTCTCCCGGGCACTCACCCAGACGTTGTGGAAGGGATCGGTTTTGTTGTCTGCATCGTAGATGAGGCAGTTTCCCCCGTAGTCCCTCTCTGGCAGCGGGACCCCCAACCTGGGGTCCACGTACTTCAGAAACTGGCGCCCGTCCTGGACGGTCTGCAAGGCCAGTGCCCGAGTCAGCAGGGCGGGCCTGCAGTGTGCAGACGGCGCCCGCCAACCGGGAGGGAAGCGCCTGTCTCAGTGTGGCCCCACGTGGGGCCGGGCAGAGTGGGGGCGTCTCAGGGCCAAGGGCGTCCCCATGCCCCCATGGGGGTCGCAGGTGTGCCTCCCCTGGAGAGGCTCGATCACCAATCTCCCCCTCTCCTACCCTAGTCTGTTCGGGCTCCAGACCCCACACAGAGAAGCGGCATCGTGGGGTGTGCCTCTTCACACGGTGCCTGGGCAGCCTCTCCTGACGTGAAGGTGCCAGCGTCAGCCAAACATGTCTCTAGACCCAGCACAGAGACTCTGGGTGTCACCCCAGTGAGGGAGGACCCCCAGCAAGAGAGCCCTGTGCCTCCCTCTGCCCCACTGGCCACCAGCTGGGGCCCCAGACACCTGTCATCAGGACCCCGAGTACCGGCCAAGGGACACACGGGAGGAGGTTCCAGGCGGGGTGACGAGATGAGGTCTGTGGTGTGCGGACAGATGACACCCAGACCTGCGTCTTGTCACACGACTGAGGTGGTGGCACGATCAGCTGCCACATCCCCACACGTGCTCTGGGAACCTGGGATCTGAGGGCCAGGAAGCAGGGCAGCGGCTGTCAGCAGTGCGTCCCGAGTCAGCGTGGCCCCCGGACTCTGAGCCCCGACGCTCAGGCCTCAGAAGGGAGCAGCGCAAGCGTACCAAGACTCTGTCTCAGGGCATCTGAGGAAGTCGCTGCCGTCCCAGCCTCGGGCTCATCAACCAAGCCCAGAGGCCAGACCAGGAACCTCCCCTCCAGTGAGGGCTGAGGAGGCCGACCGGCCCCTGGACTCTCTGGGACAGGGCAGCAGCCGGGCGGGAGAGCTGCACACAAAGGGCAGGACCCACATGGCTCATGGTGCTGACTGACAGGGCCCACACCTAGGTTCCTGAGCCATTCTAAAGAAACCAGGCTCCCTGGAGAAATGGTTGACTCCAGGGCTGGGGCAGGGGCCCAGGATGGGCCTGGGCGTGGGTATCTTCCAGCACCAAAAGGAGGGGGGTGCTCAGAAACAGGAAACAGAACACCAAGACCCCACACAGAAGGGGCTCGTGAGCGCTCCCAGCCACCAAGCCTGGACACTGTGAGCACAGATCAGATACTGACCCCTAACCCTGAGGAGGGAGCAGATGGCCGCGGGGGGCGCTGACATCAGAACCGAGCTGGGGAGAAGGCGCCCCCACAGGCTTCCCGCAGGGCGGTGGAGCTGCTCCCACTCCTGCGGGGGCCTCCCTCCTGAGGGCCGCGGCGGGGAACCCGACAGACACGCCTGCCAGGGATCTGGACCTTCACCAGCGGCCAGGATGTGCGTCGGAGCCTGAAAGGACACCAGTCACACCCGCTGCAACCCTGGCAGCAAAGCCAGAAAAGCACACGCCAGGCCAACTACAGACGGCGCCCCTCATGAAGACAGTCGCAAAAAACCCCGGCAGAATCCTGGGCAAGTCAGTCGGCAGCATATACGAGGGCCGTACCCCATGACCCAGCGGGTTCATCCCAGCGCTGAGCTGGTTCAAAATAAGGGAATGAATTAACACGTCATGTTAATAAAGGGGAAAACCCACAAGACCATGTCATCTGATGCAAAAAAAAGAGCATACAGCCAACAAAATTCAACAGCCTCTCATGATAAAAACACTCAACAAATTAGGAAGAATGGAACTTCCTCCACTGATAAAGGGCATCTAATGAGGCTCCCTACTGAGAAGTTGGGGGTGGGAAGGCTGGTGCCGGGCAGTGAGGCCAGAGATGGACAGACACTCAGGCTGGCGAGGAAGACGTGAGCCCCCGCATTCCTGCAGAGACCCCCTCAGAAGCCCCCTCAACAGCAGCAGAGCTGTGAGCGCGAACGAGTCAGGCGCAGCTGACAGCGCAGAGCAAACAGGCTGTGCTTCCAGACGCCAGACCAGCAGAGCCACGTGGAGCCGAGATGAGCCCGCTGAGGGCAGCACCAGGAGAGAGACGCTTAGGGACAGACTCTGGAAACCACAAAGCGCCGCTGGGAGCAGTCAGAGACCCACGTGCGGGGAGAGTGCGGCGCCACAGAGAGGAGGGTAAGCGAGAGGAGGTGTGGGCTTCACCCAATGACCGACTGCAACAGCCGATTCACACAGCGTAAGGTGTTCGTAACAGGAGGAAGCTGGTGAAGGGCTAGCAGGGCCTCTCTGCTTTGAGATACAGTTTCTTTTAAATAAATAGAATGTGGACCGTTAATAAAAATCAACCAGAACAAAAACTCGTCTCCCCAAGACATACCGATGTCCACAAACACGTGTCACGAGCAGTCGGGGGCCTGCAAGCAAACCGCGGGAGCCATGCCACCACCTCACGCCAAGAGCTGGGGGTGCGGACACATGGAGCTGCGGCGGCTGGCGGGGCTGTGATGTGGGCACGGCCGCCGTGGAGCGCGGTCCGGCGGCTGCTTAGAGGCTGACCAGGGCTCCTCAGCTGTCCCACTTCCAGGCGTGTCCTCGGGAAGGAAAGGCAGGGCTGCACAGACACTCACACGCCCACATCCACAGCAGCGTCACACAGTCGCCAAAAGTAGAGGCAACCCAAGAGCCCGCTCAGCGCCAGTGAGCGCACAGGCGTGGCATAAGCACCACGGGCGCTGCTCAGCCTCCAAGAGGCAGGAAACCCTGACAGAGGCTGCAGCGCAGATGGACCTCAGGGACGCGCTGCTCAGAGAAGCAACCCAGCCACAGAGGGACCGGTGCTGACTGGCTCCCCCAGAGGACGTCCTGCAGGGGTCGCATCCATAGACACAGGACGTGGACGGAGGCCAGGGGCTGGGGCCGCGGCGGGAGGGCAGTGAGTGTCCGTTTGGGAAGATGAGCAGGTTCTGGGGACGATGGTGGGGAAGGTAACACAGGCTGGTGAATGCTCTAGGGCCCCAAGCTGGAAATGGCTGAGATGGTAAATTTTATGTTATGGAATTTTTTTTTACTATAATTAAAAAATATTTTTAATTAAATGCACTGCAATAAACCTCCCCCAAACTGTACCGAATTCTACATCCACGTGTGTGTGTGTGTGTGTGTGTGTGCGTGCGTGCACAAGTGAGTAAACTGCTGTCTGGATTGCGTCAGTATCTATTTCTTGGTTTACACTGTCTTATACATCTGTGTATTTTAAATTGAAGCACAGTTGACTCTAGTGGCCGAAAGTGAAGAGAAACTAAAGAGCCACTTGCTGCCAGTGAGAGAGGAGGGTGAAAACGCTGGCTTAAAACGCCACACTCAGGAAACCGACCGCGGCGCCCAGTCCCATCGCGCGCGCGCCCAGTCACGCCCGACTCTCTCCAACCCTACAGACTGCAGCCCTCCACGCACCTCTGTCCACGGGGCTCTCCAGGCAAGAATCCTGGGGTGGACTGCCATGCCCTCCTCCAGGGGGTCTTCCCGAGCCAGGGCTCGAGCCCAAGGCCGCCTATACCTTCTACATCCCAGGGGGATTCTTCGCCGCCGAGCCACCGGAGGACCCCTCTGGTCCCGTCACTTCATGGCAAACAGAAGGGGAAAAAGCACAAGCAGGGACAAACCTGATCTTCCTGGGCTCGAAACTCACTGCGGGTGGTCCCACTGCCATGGAACCGAACGGCGCTTGGTCCCTGGAAGCAAAGTGATGACGAGCCCGACGGCGCGTTAAGAAGCATCGCTGTGCCGACGACAGTCAGTGCAGTCAGAGCTATGGTTTCCTAGCAGTCACGTGTGGACGTGAGAGCTGGACAGTCAAAAAGACAGCAAGTCGAAGAACCGACGCCTTCGAACTTGCTGCCGAGAAGACTCTCGAGAGGCCCTTGGGCTGCAAGGAGGTCAAACCAGTCAATCCTAAAGGAGATCAACCCTGAACACTCAGTGAAAGGACTGAGGCTGAAGCTGAAGCTCCGATCCTTTGGCCACCTGATGGGAAGCGCTGACTCACTGGAAGAGACCCTGATGCTGGGAAGGACTGAAGGGAGGGAAAGGGACAGAGGATGAGAAGGTTAGACAGCAGCACCGGCTCAGCGGACACGACTCTACTCTGGGAGACAGTGAAGCACCGAGGAGCCTGTCTTGCTGCAGTCCACGAGGTCACCATGAGTCAGACACAACACACTGACGGAACGAGAGCTGACCCACAACACTGTGTCAATTTCAGGTACACGTGCTGTCTTACATTTAGGCAAAATACTGAGGAACTGGGTAAAAGAACACAGAACCTCCCTGTGTAATTTTTTCGCAACTTCCTGTGAATCTAATTATTCCAAAACAAAATGTAAAAGGAAACTCAACATGAATGAACAATCTCGGTGTAAAATATAAAACCAGGTTTTAACAGAAAACATAGGAGAAAATCTTAATAAATTGGTCTTGGACAAAGAAGTCTTACACATGACATCAAAAGCACAAAAAGAGAAGACACCTGGCCCAGCACTGCTGAAAGAACAGGCCCAGCTGCAGCCTTGGGGGAGGAACGTGCAAGCCGCCGGCCGAGGGCCCTGCGCCGGGACAGCATGAAAGCCCTAACCCCACAGTAACCAACCGCCTGGTTTCTCAAAAGGGCAAAAACAGACATTTCACCAAAGAGGGTATCTGCTTCCTGGGTCATAAATGCAGAAGTTGGTAAACATCACGAGCCCTCCTAGAAATGCAGTGAGCCCCCTGAAAAGACACTGGCTAAAACAGAAGACTGATGACGGCGAGAGCTGCGAGGGCCTGGCCATCGGGCCAACCCGCCAGGACACAGGAGCCCTCCCGGCGTCAGGCACACCAGGGCCCGTGCCGGCGGCGCCGAGCGGCTCCTCTCATACCCGCCCCACGCCAGCCCACACTGCTGGAGGGACAGACAGACGGCAGGGCCTCCACCAGAAACACCTTCCATGGCAGGGGAGCACCCGGGTGAGCTTCAAGGCCGCGAAGGCCACACGGCTCCACTCACACGAGTGTCCGAGACAAAGTGCAGGGGTGCGGGGGGACAGACCGCAGCTGCAGGGCGGGACCATAGGGGGCCGGGCTCTGCGCCGACTCTGGCGTGTACACACACACACAGACACAGACACACACAGCGTCACGATTCCCGGCCCTGTGCACCTTCCCTAAAGGCAAACTTTCCCACGTGAGGATGACTCACTCAGCCGCCGCTGACGGTTCTGAGACTGAATTCTGAAGTCACACTTGCCTAACCCAGCAGACCAAGGCGTGTTATCAGACAGATGTCAGCAGCAACAAATCCTGATCCGAGATTTCCTAAGGAGCTGAGTTTCCAACCTCCTCCCGCTGACCACCTTGCCGAACACGTGCCAGAAGGGACCAACGCACACGCAGCCACACTTGTCCCCAGACTGGAAGCGAGGCCACGGCGACTGGCCCGGCCCACCGCTGACACTCAGCGCCCCGTGTCTGCTGCCAGAGCCTCCTCTGCCACCTCACACCCACCTGAACCCCCCATTCATGCAACCGAGAAAAACCTCTTACCTGGAAGAGTATGAAGATGAGAAACAGCTCGTAGACCACACTAACGCAGAGCCAAAATCTCCAGTAAGCTGCGGAGAGAGAGCAGAGGTCAGGGGTGCTCTCCCCGTGGCCCTGCAGACCCCCACGCGGCTCCTGGACAGCCGGCACCCTGCTCCAGGCCCCTCTCGGGCTTCTAGCAGAGACCTGGAAGCAAGCTCCAGCCCAGGGGTGGGCACACAGTCCTCTCTGGACTGCTTTCCCTTCCTTTTCTCCCATTCCTGCCCCTAATCTTGCATTTCACTTTGCCCCCCTGCTGCAGCAGAGACGGCCCACAAACCACGGGACGCGAGCAGCGACGGCAGAGGTCCCTGTCTTGTGTCTGTGGGGACGCTCCTGACCCTCATCGCTAGGTAGGTCTGCAGGGTTTTGGTAGACTTTTCGTCAAGTTTAAGAAAATCTCTAAATCCCAGTGTGCTGTCGAACTGGTTCCATCGTGAACGAATATGAGAACCTGCTCTTCTGCCTTCACGGGAATCCGTTTTTCACCTTCAGTGTTAGTGTGATGAGTGACGTGAACACATTTTCCAACATTAAATGGTCCCGAATTCCTGGGATGACTTGTTTTAGGGAACTGTCCTGAGTTCCAGTCAGCATGCTTCTCCGGCGGCGACACTCGGCACACACATTATATACTTTGAGTTGCTGAGCGTCCACCCCAAGTGTTCTCACCATAAAAACAGCTGAGGTCACACGAGGCTGCAGAGGCGCCACCTGCCCTGCAGCAGCCATTCCGCAACAGGCGCGCCAAGTCGCCGCTCAGAGCCCTCAACTCATGCCACGCCTCGGCTGCATCCCAGCAACCCGGGGAGGGGCAGCCCTCACCGCCCGCCTCCCCTCTCTCGAGCCCAGCCTTCCCCGGCAGGTGAGACAGTGCGAAGGGGAAGGTCTAGAGCTGCTCCAAGAATCTCCATGAACCTGTTTAATAAGGCCTAAGACACCTGCTTTCCCTGTGGTTATGTCTGTGGGGAAATAAAGCCCACCTCCAGGCTTCTTTTAAAAGCTAATTAAGAAAGAAGCTGTGCACACACACTCAGCCACGGTTAGTCCAGCTACTCCAGGTCAGCCATGGCCACGGCACCTGCCCGCCCACCCCGAGTTTCGCACGGGCCAGGCCGTGCACAGGCGAGCAGGGCGTGCGCAGGCCTGCTCTCTGGAAGCAGGCGGGACGTGTGCGGCACCCGTCTCCTGGGTCTGAGTCCCTTGGCAGCCGCCTGGGCACAGCTGTGCACACACTGGGCCCTAGGGTGGCCCGGCACCCTTGGAGCCTGTCCCGCATCTGTTTGCCAGGAGATCTGAGAGCCCAGTCGCGCACAGGCAGAAAACACAGGCTGCTGGATTCCTGGGAAATCGGCTATGTGTCGGAAGGAGACAGCCGAGGCAACATTCTTCATGCCTGTGAAGGTGGGACGCCTGGAAAAGTCTCCCTGGTCCGAGGCTCCACCAGCAGCCCCAGGACTGTGGTGGGGGATGTGGGGGGACGCCGCCGTGGTGACCAGCCGCTGCCTGTGAAGGCGGCTCTGTCCCTCCTCGTCCACACTCAACGTGGGTCAGAAAGGCTCCCCACCTCCCGCCACTGGACTGTGGAGCCCACCAGGAGTCCAGGCCTACCCACGCCCACCCCTGGTCCTCAGAGGCCCTTGTCCATCCCCCGGCCAGGGTCTCCACACGCCCCCTGGACCCACCCCGCGCTTCCTGAACCACCCAGAGGCTCCTGAAGCTGGTTCCCTGAGTCTGCCTGCCCTGCTCCCCAACCGAGCACTTCTATTTTCTTCCTAAACATCAGTGCTGGCTACCTCAACAGCACTGGCAGTGTGCCCACTTACTCAAGCTTTCAGAGAAAGCCACGCGTGAAAATAAAGACCACGAAAGGGAGGGGGCCTTCGCAACGGGCCAGACCCATTCCAGTTTCCAGATAAATTGGCTCCCCAGACCGGTGGGCCTGGAGCCTTGTGTCTGCTCCCCTAGGAGCGACCTGAGCCGGGCCCAGGAGGGCGGAGGGGTGGAGACCCCCGAAACACCTCCTCACGCTGTCCTCCCGGCCTGCAGATGCAGCCTGATTTCAGGATCTGAGGACTCCCCGCCGAGCACCAGGTGAACAAGACGTCTGGCAGGTGCTCCCGTGGCAACTAACCGAGGCTAGCAGAGAAACAGGGTCACACACAGCAACTAAAGAAGGGCAAGGCCACAGTCAGAACACAGACCAGACACCACAGAGGGGAGGCCGGCCGGGGCCCACCTGGCCCGGAGCCGCAGACGGGCTCAGAGCACTCGGCCGCGTCCCACTGGGCGGCCCGGGCGGGCGCGCCTGTCCCGCCGCTGACTTCACCCGGGCCTGGCGCCCTGTGGCCTTGCTGCCCCACCCTGGACGGGCTCCGGGGGGGCCTCCAGCACTCGTGCTCTGCCTCCCAAGTCCGTCTGACAAGGACGGAGCACACCTGGTTTCTCACTGATTCTGGTTTCTGACACTTGAGCTCACTCCTCCACTCTCTGGCTAGGAGTCCACACCCTTCCTGGGCAGCACTGGACAGGCCCCAGCCAGTGGAGGAGGTCCTGCAGCCCGAGCTGGGGAGGCCAGGGCAATCACGCCGCCCCATGCCCCGGGCAGGGACCACGCAGGCTTCACCCACACCAACATCTCGAGGGGCCGAGCAGCTGGTGAGGCCCCGGCTCAGAGCCCCCCGGGCACGTGAGCCCGAGCCCCCCCTTCTGGAGCGAAGCTGGGCAACAGCCAACATGGACCCTTAACCTGCCGCTTCCACAGGTAACCGGGTAGGGACACCCACGTGGAAATTTACCACAGCCTAGCTTATCGCCGTGGAACGGGAAACCCCCAAGTACACCGTCATTCCAGGACAGGACTCGTGCGTGTGGTACGTTCAGATGAGGACTGAGGCCACCAAAACCCAGTTCTCAAAACGTTCACAACGATGTGCTTGTGTGAAGCCTGAAGTGAACAACGATGATGCGAAACCCCAGTGCAGGCCCCTGCTGATGCGTCTACAGCTGTGCGTGTATACACGTGTACAAACACACTAAAGCTTAATGGTGGTTATATTCACGGGTGGTTTTTATTTTCATTTAAAAGCACGACCCTGGGACGGAGGTGGGACGGTGGAGACAGGAGAGCCAGCTGCGGAGGGCTCCCAGGGGCCCCGCCACACCGTGAAGGGCAGGGGGCCCTGCAGCGGAAAGCAGAGCCACTTGTGAGAGGCCACGCCGAGCGCCCTGCACAGCCCCAGGGCCCCTCCGCCCCCAGGCAGACTTCCCTGACTAGCACCGGGTGGGCAGCAGCGGGACACGAGGGCCCAGAGCTGGGGGAGAAGAGGGGCTTCCTGGCGCCTGTGAAGCCCGTCTCGCCCGCCCTCCTCGCTGACGTCTGCAGGCCGGGGGGGTGGGGGGGGGCGGGCCACTCACACGCAGCAGCACAGACACTCTCGAGCCTCAGGACAGCACCGCCACTCGGCACACACGGAGAGAGGAACGGCAAGTTACCTGGATGAGGTCTGGAAAATGGCCCGTCTTTAGCTTGTGTGACTCCAAAACATAAGAAAACCAAAATACTGGCCACAATACCTCTGCAAATAAAGAACAAACAGCCCTCAGTGTGCGGCAGCGTGAAGCTCTGGGTCTGCTCCTCCCAAGCAGGAGGTGGGAGGGAGCCTGGGGCACCCATGGTGCGGACAGCCCCGACCCCCGGTGAGGCAGAGCTGAGGCTCAGCTGTGGTAAAGCTGGTGGCCGAGCACCGCTGCCCTGGCCTGCACGGCCCCCAGAGGCAGCGCCATGCCCGGAGAAGGCCCTGGCCCTGGCTGGCTTCTGTGCACCACCAAGTGCTAAGGCAGGCTGCACGGTAAACACACACACCACAAACCAACCAACCCCTCCAGGTCCACACACGGCAGGCCAGGGCTCATAAGGCCCCAGAGGGAAAGACGCGGTCAGGGTCCCAGCGCTTCCCGCTCCAACAGGCGGGCCCCTTGGTGGCTCCCTCGGCCCAGGGCTGCGTATCCAGTCCGGGCAGGAGCCCCCAGGAGACATCGGAAGGCACGCAGACACACACGGCAGCCCACCCGCCAAGGAGCCAGGCCCCGCCTCGCGTGCCAGGCTGTGGCCACCCCACGGGGCCCCGGAGCAGGCCTAAGGACCCCGAGCCCCGGCCCCAGCGGTCAGCACAGACTGGCCGTGGGAAGCATACGCGGGGCTGCCCGGGGCAGCGGCCACGCTTCCGGGCCCTCCCGCCCCAGCGGGCCTACCTGGGAGAACCTGTCCGCCAGAAGCACTTTTAGAGGAAAGCAAAAACATCGCACTTTTAAGCAATCTTTGAATTTTGGGACAGAAAAGTCACAAAGACAGCACAGAGTCCCCACGCCCGCCGGTCTGGGGCCTGTCGCACCGGTGAGCCCACGCTGGAGCAGTCGCCGAAGCCCGCAGCATTTCTCCTTCCCAGCCCTGCTCAGCCTCTAGCCTAACGCGCTTCCCCCGCTCCAGGCCCCCGGCCGACACGACGCTCCTCTCGGCTCTGACGGGCTCTGACGGCCCCTGTGGTGATGGCCTGTGCAGTTCTGAGGAAGACTGGGCAGGTGCTTTGTGGCTGCCCCTGAATGAAGGCTGTTGCTGCTCATGACTAGATCAGGGCTACGTGATGACTACAGATGTCAAGGAGACCACCTTCCCGTCGTATCAAGGTACATGCCACGGACACAAGCCGGACCACTGGTGCCGACCTGGCCCCCCCCGCAGGGTGCCTGGCAGGTGTCCCCCTCGCCCTTGGGAGGGAGGCCCCTGTGTGGGGTGGAGAGCAGCTCCACAGCCCAAGAGGAACCCTTCTGTGCAGGAGGTGTATCTTCCCGACTCATTTCTGGCATCAGCACGGACTCAACTGCATCTACACTGTACTTGGGTTATAATTCAGCACCTGATTGCTGTCTTTGCTCCAGCTCGTCCAGCCTCAGCTGCTGGGAGCTCTCATTCAGCCCCTGCGTCTCTGACGCGCCCCGTCTTTGTGAGGTTTTGCATTTTTTTGGCATTCCCTCCTCTCCGGGGCTGGAAGATGCCCCAAGGCGGCTCTCGGGGCCCCCGTCCCAGCCGTGGGATCGGCCACTCTTCAGGGCGCTTGGCTCCTCTACTGCAGAACGAACGGTCTTGGGAACCGAGACCTGGGCGCCACGTGCTCCTTCCCTCTGGACCCTCTTGGCCAACAGAACAAGACGCGCGTGTGCCAGCCTTGCACACACGCACACTAGACACGCCAGTGTGCCGACGGGCTCCACGTTCCAGTGCGCCCGAGTCCTCACCGACGCCCAGCGGCATCTCTTATCCACGGTCGCACCCCCTCGGGCGCCCGTGACCTGGCCCCAGCGCTGAGGCTCTCGGCCCCCACCCGCCGCCTGTGTGGTCCCAGGGCTGGCGCAGCAGGGACCCTGCTGCTGACCCGCGCCCTTGGGAACCAGCTTCGCCCCAGGGCACAGCGCTCTGTACACGTCCCGGGCCTTCACGCCTACAGACCCCACTCCCGTCTACAAGGCAGCTTCCTGGGGTTTGGCTGGGACCTCACTGACTCTATAGGCCCGGAAGAAATGGCACCTCACCAATACTGAGACCCTATCGGCGAACATGGACTATCGGTCCCGATTCAGATCTTTGATTTCAGTCCTCAGGATTTTGCAGGTTTTCTCACCTGGGTCCTGTACACTTTTTTTCCGATTTACACCTGAGCGTTTAATTTTCAGGTGACTGCGGCCAGCGCCTGCCCCCCGGCCCCTCCTGAGGCGCTGCGCTCACTCTAACTAAGGCGGGGCTTCTTTCACATTCCCGCCTGGGGTCCTCCGCCTGCTAAACAGTCTTGACCAGTTGCACACTTAGCTTGGTGGTGTTCAGTCCTGTATCTACCATTACGACATCAACACGACAGCTTCAAGGCTCCAAAAATTCCCCCGCTCCCTTCTGCACACCCCCCGCCCCTGGACAGCGCTCATCTCTGCCCTTACAGCTCCGCCCTGTCCAGAGGTCACAGCGCTGGGCTCACAGGAGAGGAGCCTCCCCAGCCGGGCTTCTTTCACGACAACAGGCATTTAGCCTTCACCTCTGGCTCCGTGGCTTGGCAGCTCACTTCTTTTCACTGCTTAATAGCATCCCATTGTATGAACGAATGCAGTCCCTTGTTCACCCATTCAAGCACGTTTTGGTGGCTTCCAAGCTTGGTGCTTCCCAACTAAGCTGCTCTAATGGTCCCCATGCAGGTTCTGTTTGGCCGTGAGCGTTCCGCTCCTCTGGGTAAACACCAAGGTGCAGCTGCTGCTTCCTGCTTCGTCCTGTGACGGACGCTCCTGCTCCCACTGGCGACGGAAGCGCGCTCCTGCTGCCCCGGGCGTCACCGCACCTGGCGCTGCCTGCTGGGGCCGCTGGGCCCGTGTGTGGCGGTGCTCTCTGCGGACGCATGGGGCTGCGTGTCCTCTCCCGCGCTCACGTCCTTGCTGGTGTCCATCCAGATCTCCCGCCAGGCTCGTCTGTGCTGCTGGGATCCCCGTGCGGGGCTCTGGAGCTCTCTGCACAAGAAGACAAGCACGCTGTCAGGCGCGGGTCCCCCACCAGCTGCGGCTTGTCTTCTTGCTGTCTCAGCAGCGGGCTCTGTAGAACAGAAGTTTTTCATTCTAATCAAGTCCAACTTACCAGCTTTCTCTCCACGGAGCGTGCTCTTGGCACTCTATTAAAGGGCCATCAGGCCTCCCTGGAGGTCTAGTGGTTAGGACGCCTGCTCCCCTGCAGGGGGCGCCAGATCGACCCCTGGGAACCATGACCCCCCGAGCCGTGTGGCACAGACGCAAGAGCCATCTTCAAACCCATCACCAGATTTTCTCCTGTGTTTTTTTCAACAAGTTTTAGTTTTCCATTTTACACTTAGGTCTACAGTCCATTTTGAACTAATTATTGTGCACAGCGTACGGGCTCTGGTCACTCCCGGGGCGCGCGCCATCGCTTTCTCCACCGATGTGCCTTTCTCCTCCGTCAAGGACTAGGTGGCCGTGTGGTTCTGGGCTCTGCTTTAGCTCCTCCGGCACCGCTGTGCAGCCAGCCCTGCAGCCGGGCAGCCTCCGCCCCCTGGCTCTGTTCCTCCTAACTGCTGTGGGCATGTTGTATTTCTTTCTGTTACGGACAGGCGACATACATCGATACTGTACATTGCATTGCTAAGTCCACACATTTACAGGTGCGCAAGTCCATCCTAAAGGAGACCAGTTCTGGGTGTTCTTTGGAAAGACTGAAGCTCCAATACTCTGGCCCCCTGATGCGAAGAGCTGATTCATTTGAAAAGATCCTGGTGTTGGGAAAGATTGAAGGCAGGGGGAGAAGTGGACGGCAGAGGATGAGATGGTTGGATGGCATCACCGACTCAATGGACATGGGTTTGGGTGGACTCCGGGAGTTGGTGATGGACAGGGAGGCCTGGCGTGCTGCGGTTCATGGGGTTGCAAAGAGTCGGACACGACTGAGCGACTGAGCTGAACTGATGTGCACATGTACGTAAACATCCCAAATGTCACCAACAGATAATGAGCCAAGGGACTGGGGTGTGGCCACACGGTGGACCACCCCTTGGAAACGGACCAGAATGGCTGCTGACAGGCACGGCAACACGGGCGCCACGAAACCACCATGCGGAGCCGGAGGGGCCAGACACGAGGGCGCAGGCCGGACGAGACTCTGCAACAGGCAAGAAGGGCCTGCGGCCAGCTGGGCACACTGAGGACGGCCTCAGAAGCAGCCCAGCGCGCCTCTACCTCGCGGCAGCCTGAGTGACAGGTGCGTCTTACGTTAAACGACGCGTCCATCAAGGTGGCTGAAGGAAGAAAGTCTGCTCTCCTGAAGTGACAGAACATGCTAGACCCGTAGAAAGAGGCGGACTTGAAAGCTTAGGGAGAGCAAACCGATTTCCTAAGTTTTTAACATAAATATTAATAAAAAAAAACCCATAACCTTTGGGAAGCAAACATCAAAAGCTCTGACATAATAAAAAATAAAAATATGTGTGCCCCAGCACCCTCCAGAGACACGAGGGCCTCGTCACAGCCCAGGCTGTGAGGTGCTGACTCGGAGAGCAGGGGGCCCCCTCTGGGGTCTGAGGGGTCCTGCATACTCGCCGGTCCCTGGGAGAAGCTGCAGAGTCTCGGTCAGGGGCAGAGGTGGGGCCTGCAGGCTTCCAGGACAGGCTCCAGGCACCATGGCAGCCCCAAGGGCCTGGAGGGGACTCCCTTGCCCTCAAGCGGTTGAGAGGGCACAGCAGCACCTGGGGCCCCAAACTCCTACCCACCTGCCGTCCCCAGCCCCGCCTGAGTTCACAGAGGGGAGCCGGCAGAGACCCAGATGGCCCCGTTGGCGGCCTCTGTGCCCTCGCTCATACACACACACTCGAGAGAAAGGCCAGTGCAGGATGAAGAGCTGAGGACGTGCCCACAGTGGTCCCAGGGTGGCCAACAAGCCCCCTTGACACTGGGGGCTGGGGTGGGGGTCCCTGGCAGCAAGGCTTTGTGACTCACCCAGCAAGCCCCCGGGATGGTGTTCCGAGACACTCTGTATGGGTTCGGGGGGCGGCTCTTCCCTGGGACTGTCCTGGCCCGGTGGCATCAGGACTGCCCACCTCTGGCGCAGCCTCACAGCCACACGGGCCACCTCTCCAGTCTACCCAAGCTCTGCTTTCCGGCTCCCTACACGGGTGCGCCCAGCAGATGGTGCAAACCCTCCACTCAGGGCTAGCACACAAATTCACAGCGAAGACCAACTTCCAGTCAGAAATCCCCTGGAGGCAAGTGCAGGGCCCCCGCCAAACTGCCTCACTACTTCCCGAATCCTCAGGGCTCCCTGTGGTGGGGGGGGGGGCAGCCCCAGGGGCCCACCCGGGGGCCCAAGAGCAGCGCAGCTGCCTCCTCGGCGCTGGGCCCCACTCCGTGTGCCAGCCTGCAGTGTGGCCGCGGAGGGCTGGGGAGGGCTGAGCACTCAGAGGTGCTAGACTTGGGGGCTGACACGCAGAGCTTGGGACGAAGAGGAAGACCCAACAAAGCCAACGGGGAGACAGGAGGGAGGCGGGGGGACCCCTGTGAGTGCGGACCCGGGAGCCCGGGCAGGAGGCCTGCACCTCACGGGGGAGGGCAAGGCGCGCCTCCCGTGTCCTGGACCCTGGCGTCCACGTCACAGTCCAGCCAGAGGGCAAGACCCCAAGGGTGAAGGAACGCCAGCCCAGTCTCCGCGCTGATGATGGCCAACAGTCTGCCGGTGCCTGTGGGCTCTGGGCGGTGCCCCCACCTCTGTTCCTGCCTGGCCTCCTCCAGCTGCCCTACCAGAGCAGGTGGGGCCTGGGCCCCAGGACTGGAACAGCAATGGGGGCTTCATGGGACCAGAGGGGAGAGGTGAGTCCACCCAGTGTAGAAAATACACAGAAACAAGTTCTAAAACCAGCTAATCTTCCCCACGCACTTCTGAGGCTGGCCCCGGGATCTCCCGGATTCAGGCAAAGGACACAATCCTGCCCACTAGTCTCTTTCTGGAGATAAGAGAAGATGGGCCACACTCCCTCCCCACACGGGGCCAAAACTTTCTAACAGCCTCTTATCAGCACAGTGCAGAGCACGGCACCAACTGATGGAGCCACTCCTGGCCGTCCAGAAAGCCCAGACACTCAAGCTCACAGCCACTGTGATTCACAGCGAGAAATGCGGATTTGGCCTTCCTCTGTGTCTAGCCAGAACCCCTAAAACCCCCGGAGTTCCCCAATTGCTGAGGGTCACAAAGCTGTCCTCGGTTATGTTTCGAATCCCACCTCCAGATGGGAGGTCTGCAGGGGAACCAATCACAGGTCCCCCAGCTCTCTGGGGGCAGGGGACAACGAGCCCACTGCCAGTGGCCAGCCGCAGTCGATCGACCACGCTATGTGAGGAGCCCAGAGGCCGGGTGAGCGACCCCCCGAGGGCCTCCGGGACGCGTGGGCACTCGGCAACCCTGCCCCACTACCCATCCCCATCTGGCTGTTGCTTAGTCTTCTTATGGTGAACTTTCTATAATAAACAAGCAAAATGTTCCTTGATTGCCGTGAGCCACTCTAGCAAGCTAGCTGAACCCATGGAGGGGGCATCGGGCGACAACAGCATTTGCCAGTGGGGCCTAAGAGGGCGGGTGCAGCCTGGAGGGGCTGAACCTGGGGCCACGTGGCCTGGCGCTGCCCAGGGGGACAGCATCGGCACTGAGCCGACCTGCCAGACACTCAGGTGAGGCCTGGGGTGCCAAGAGTTGGACCCCCAAGAAGCCGCCCCACTGAAGCTGACCTGAACACCTGAGCCCTCCCTGGAGCCAGGTCGATGGTGCCAGGGCTGGGCCGGGCAGAAGAGGGGCTGAAAGTGCCGCGAGGCCCCAGAGCCCCAGGAGTGCAGACCCTCGCCCACTGCCGGGCCGGGCGGGTACCTCTTGGTGTTGTAGGCCGTGTCCCTCGGCGTCTCCTCCAGCAGAGTCACGTAGCCCAGCACGCAGGTGAGGATGAAGAGCACGGTCAGGGTGTGGGCCCGCCTGCAACGCAAACACAGCCCGCATCAGCGCGCAGAGAGCACGCAGAGACCACACAGGCGACACGTCCCTGAAGGAGCGCACTCCAGTCTTCGACCTGCAGCGCAAAACCCACTGACCGCTGGCTGCCGGTCTCGTGACGCTCAGATGGTCCTCTGCCTGCGTGTCGGCTGGGCGGGCGGGCGGCAGGGAGCAGGGGGCAGCTCTTGTTCAGAGGGACTGGCCCACAGGTTACACAGCTCAAGTCACAGAACAGATCACGCCGAGAGACCAAACTCGCAGTTTATGCCGTGACCACGGGTGAGAGCCCCGTGAGGGTGGCGCAGACACAGGCGCAGAGAGAGGCCCCAGGACCCAGACTTAGGGCGTGGGGCGCAAGCACTGCCGCCCACCCGAAGACCGGGCGGGGATGGCTGCCCGGCCGGACTGGGAAGCGGCCCCTCCCGCTACCGGGCCACCCGGCTGAGGCTGCAGAGCCCCACGTGGAAGGAAGGAGATGGCTCTCGGCAGCCAGCAGGCCTGCCTGATTGGAAACGCGGCCACAGCCACCGCGCTGTGTCGAGCGCCACACGCCTGCCGGAGCCCCTGCCTGCTAACAGCTGTCTGCAAAGGAGGCAGAGACCCAGCTTCTAGACAGAAGTGAGCAGAGCGTGTCCTTGGAGCCACACCTCCAGCCTTGAGAGGTGTCCTGACGACCAGGCGGACAACACGTGGGAAGCCGCGAGCCCAGGACTGGCCGCCGGGCGTCAGTTCCCTGCCTGCCGTCAGAACTCCGTGAAACAGGAAAGAAACCAGAGTCAGTCACGAGCCTGGAGAAAACACTCACGCCTGACAGAGGCCTCTGTAGCCAGAACACACGAAGAGCTCTCACCAGTAAGGACAAACAATCTCCTGAAAATGCAAACAAGACTCGACACGCACTTCACAGAAAAAGGCACGTAACTGGCCAGCCACACACGGAAGGCGCGCAGCCTCGCCGGCCAGTGGAGCGGACGAGCGGCGAGGCTGCCCTCGCCGCGGGAGCCCCCACCCCGGCCTCCTGCAGGCCCGCTGCTTCCCCTCCCGACCAGCTCGCTCGGTTCTCTCCCATCTTCACTCAGCAGCAGTCTGACAGCTGCCACAGAAGACGCTATCGGGAGCCTAATTGGAACTGCAGAGTTTTTCGGTTAGTACAGGAGGAACTGATACGTGAGTGACGCTACAGGCAAGTCCCCCCACCCATAAGACAAAGGCTATCTCTCCCTCCATCCCGCTGTTAGTTTATGCTCTGCATCGTGAAAACAGAAACAGCTGTGCGCAGGGAAGTCAGCTCCCAGTGAGAAAGCAGAGACGGCATCCATTCTTTCACACTTCTCAACACTGACGTTTACAACTGTCAAAAGTGGACAAACTCCTACTTTAACTGTTTTAACAAGATTCAATGTAACATAGTCACGTGTGAGTGTGAGGCTGCGCGGGAACTTCAGGACCTCAGCCTTCCAGCTGAACTCCACACGGCGTCTCAGGCGCAGGCGCCATCACAAGGCGCTGCTCCAGGCCGCCACTCCTGGGGCTCCCTGGAGGTGGTGACCCAGAAACTCAACTTCTGCGGGACACCAGCCTACACACAGGACTCGCGAGCTCAGCTGCCTCTCCTGGGTCGAGGAGACGGCCCACCCTTTCCACCCGATGTGCACGGGGAGAAGCGGTCGCTGGGACCCCGCCAGGGCTGAGCTGGCAATGATGAGGCGTGGGGCTCTACCTCATCTCGGCCCTGAGGATGCTCAGAGCTGAGCCTCATTGCCAGGGTCACTCAGGTCGTGACAGGGGCCTGGGGCCTGAGCCCTGCCCAGGACGGCTCCAGCACACCGACACCAAACCCTTGTCGTGAGGTGAGGAGACCCAGCGTGTGTGGTCCCAAGTGGCACAGACAACACGTTGGCTAGAATACACCATGTGCCAGCAGACCTCAGGCCTACCTTCCCGCGCGCTCGCTCCTGGAGCAAGACAAACAGAGGGCTGGATATGGGGAAAGGTGAGGGGGGCAGGGGCAGGGCGCAGAACCAGGGAAGGCCTCACAGCAGGCCAAGAGATTCAGGTCCAGGCCTGCAAGGCAAGAGCTGAGGGCCAGCACAGGGTGGGCCAGCAGTGGGGCCACGTGGCTGGAGGACTGGCAGGGGTGGAGCGCAGAGGGGGCTTGGGTGGAGCCACAGGAGGCCTGCTCAAGCCCGGGGCATCTGTAGCCTGCACCCCGAGGGAGGCTGACGCCCCTGCGCTCCAGAACGCCCAGCTGCCTGCCCCGAGAGGCAGGGGCCATGCTTACCCTGGTGAGCATTTTCAGAGGAAAAAAAGCAAAACACAGGAGTAAGTCAGAAATCAAGGTGCTGGAACTGGCCCCAAAGGCCCCTGCAGCACAGACTCCTGGCCAGGCTCCTTTTCCGCTCAAACACCAAGTCTGAGCTCAGATTTCTCCTCAGAAACCACAGAGCCCAGAAGTGGGACAAAATCTGTAACGCAGTGAAAGAAATGTCGGAGCAGCATCCCCAACCCTGCGGAGCGAAGGTGGACGGAGGGAAAAGGCGGGGATCCACAGCAGGCCTGCCGTGCAAGCACCACCACAGAAGCTCTCCCGACAGAAGGGAAGAGACGTTCGCGGGAAACCCGGGGGCCAGGAAGGAAGACGCTCGGGCACTGTCCTCATGAACACTGACCGGGGCCACCAGGGCCCAAGTCCGGAGGCCAGATGGATCAAAGCGCACGCGACGTGGCCAAGCGCGGATGCCGGGGCTGGAGATGCTGCAGGACAAAGGTGACGCGCGGGGCTCAGGACACAGGGCGACCCCATGCCCTCCAGACGCCCGAGCTCCCGGAGCATCGCCTGGCTGCCTGGCTGAGAGGAGACGTGGGGATCTGAGCACAGGGCGACTCCATGCCCTCCAGACGCCCGAGCTCCCGGAGCATCGCCTGGCTGCCTGGCTGAGAGGAGACGTGGGGATCTGGGCACAGGGATCGCTCAGCCGTGAATCCTGTGACTTGGCCACTGGGCCAGCGTGAGGGCGGGAGGACAGTGGGCTCCCTGCCACGGCCAGTGGAGAATGCCCAGCTGCCAGCCCCTCTCTAGAGAGGGCCAATCCACTATGCTGTGTGGGCAGGGAGGCAGCCTGCCAAACCAGTCAGAGAAGGTACGAAAGCGTGGCTGTGAGAGGCCAAGACCAGACGGCCAGTCCTGGGCCTGCGAGAGGCACCGAGGGCCACTGACCAGTGTGACCAAAAAGGCATCAGCTGGCAGCTCATGCTGCCCAGATGTGGGCGAAGCTGGCAAACCCCAACCAACAGTAACTGAGGAAGGCATTTCCTGGAACTTGGGGCATCTAAGATCTGCCCTGCAAATTCTCATACCTACTCTTAAAGCATATTGCTAACAGCGGAGCCCTGAGAATCAATTTAGGACACTCACCCAAGGCTCAGTGTTGTAAGAGGTGAGCATACAATGAGTGTTTCCCAAGCGTCACAACCATCCATCTCTTCCCTGCCTTGAAGCACGCTGACCCAGTGCTGACTCACTATCTCCCACCTACAGGTGGTAATGTTTAGAAGCACCTGTCAGGGCACTGGGTCTCTAAGATTGATTGGAACAACGTTTAGGCGTTCTGAGCTGCCGGATCTTTGCACACTTCCCCAGAGTCTGGGGTCCCGACGTTTCCCTGAGGCGCTCCCCACCAAAGGCACCACAGCTGCAGAAGAGGGGTCAGCGCCACCGCAGACCCTGCCGGCCTCTGCCCCTTCCGGCCAAAAGCAGCCCAGACTAGGACACCAAGGCTCAACATGAACTCCAGACTCTGGCTGATAAGCTGACCCCCAAGCTTCTTTGAAAACAAAAACTGTTAGAACAAAGTTCTGAACATGAAAGAGTTATTTTGAGAAACTGTGGAACATATAGTCACTTTCACAAATATATACCTTTTAGTCTTTAATTTTTTGGTAACATTCATTACTAAAATTCCCTAAAACAAAAAATTAAAATGAAAGAATTTTCAAAATCCAAGCACAGCAAGTCAATGATGGGAGACTCAGAAAGTGGCTGGGCCCTACAAGTAAAAGTGAGTCATTCTCGCCAGGTGAGCATCTGGTTACCTTACGGAAACATGAAGCTTCTTCCCCTACATAGGTGAGGGCAGAAGCCCAAGATGCAACAAAAACCACATACGCGGGCACCCCAACACCTATGGTGGAGAGGCTGGGGCACCCGCCCTGGAGGCAGGTCCCAGGAGCCGGCAGCCCTGGGGCACGCCCTCCTCAGAGCCCTCAGGGCTCCATCAGACCTCGCCACAGGACGGCCCAACCACGGCAGGCCTCTCTGCATCCCCACGGGCAGGGCCCCACGGGCTGGCAGTCTGTGCTTCTGAAGGTGCCTGCACTCGCCCTGCCGAGGCCAGTGCAGTGCTCAGCACCCCCTGGCCAGCACAGGGAGCCTGTCTGTGCGAGTCGAAGCTTCTTGTCCAGGCTGTTGTATGTCCTGAAGCAGCAAGTGGCAGCCCCTAAGACAGGCACTGATGAGCGGGAGAGAAGCAAAGCAAGCCACGCCTCAGCCTCCCTTCAGTGGCCAGCAGCTCGGGTGTGGGAGGACTGCGCCCTCTGCCCTGCAGTCTGAGGGGGTCCTGCCCCACGAGCAGGACAGCCGATGGCCTGGTCCACGCACAGAAATGCCCAGCAGGGTCCCACAGTGCTCAAGTCACTAGCTCCAGGGCTGCACCCCCACTGAGGTGGGCACCCCGTCCCTTCCCCTACCTTCTGGCTTCAGGCCACTGGCGCACAGCAGCTTCCCAAAGCAGGGCCAGTTGTCTGTCACCCACCCCTCTCCCAACCCACCCCTGAGGCAGCTGCCTGCACAACAGAGGAGATAACACTGACCTCACCAGAGGGCTGCTTCCCCCACCACACCCTCAGGCCTCTCCTGGGTCAGATATGAGACACATGTGGCCGCACGTGCACCTCCTCTGAGGTTTCCCAGACCTGCTGAAGAAGCTGTTTCCACGCAGCATCCCTGCAGGCTACGGCCCAAAGCCACCACTGTCCCCAGGGCCCATCACGGGACTCAACTTCAGCTGGACCTGAACTGAGAAGCAAACGCAGGCACAGCCCTCCTCTCAAGCACACTTTCCAGGGTACAGGGTTTGTCCCTCTAACAAGGAACGGAAGAGAAGCTCAGACGAGCAGAGGGCAGCCCAAGGTCACTGGGTCAGTCAGGCGCTCGAGCCATGCCTGGGACCTGTTGACCCAAGGCTGGCTTCCTGGACCCTCAAACGCAGAAGCGCCCAACTCGGCCCACGCACTCCTCCACCTCTGCTTCTGGCTGCCCCTCCCTCCGTGACCCCCGTGAAGGCAGGCCAGAGGGCGGCCTGAGCCGAGGCGTGGCCGGGTCAGAGGGGTACAGGGGTCAGAGGACTGGCCTGGCGCGGGGCCACTGAGGACAGGGAGCGCCTTCCCTGCACACTCGTCCGCTGGGCTCCCGGCGTGGCGCGCGGCGCGGATGTTACCCCACTCGCCGGGGGAGCAGGGTGCCACTTCACAGGACATCCGCGCCGTCAGAGAGAGGGGCAGCACGCAGGGCAGCGGGGGACTGCGGGCAGCGAGGTCAGGAAAAGCCGCCCGGAGGCGACTGCGGGGCCAAGCCCTCCCGGGAGAGGGGCCAGGGGCCAGAGGCGGGGGCTGGACACCGGGCAGGCCGTGTCCGCGGGGCGGCGGCGACAGGCCGCCGCGGGGGTCCCGGGGCGCGCTCCCCCCGCGCGGCGCGGCCACGCCCCTCCGACCCCGCCGGCGCCCGGCACCCCCCTCACCAGAAGAAGGTGTTGGTGCCGTCGTCGAAGACCTCGGACTCGGTGCTGCGGCGGCCCGCGGCCGGCCCGCTCGCTCGGCCCGCGGCCGCGCCGGCCGGCGGCTCCTCCGGCGAGGCCTTGCCCCCCGGCGCCGGGGACCCCGGCCGCGGCCCCTCGGCGCCCCGGCGCTCGCCCCTCCGCATGACGCCCGGGCCCCGGCCGCTCCGCCCCGCGCCTTGACCCCACGCACCCGAGGCCGCGCGAGACCGCGCGGAGGGCGCCGGGAAGGGGTCGCGGCGCCCGCTCCGCAGGGTCTCTGGAGAGCAGAGGCGGGGGGCGGCAAGAAAAGGGCGGGCGGTGTATTGTGGGACTTGTAGTCTGAGCGCCTGGGCGCGGGGTATCCTGGGACTCGTAGTCTCCGATGTCCTGCGTTAGGAACAGCGCTTGCTGGGAGGGATGCCACCTGGTCGCTAGGTAACTAGCGTTGCGTGAGTTGCGGGAGGAGCGACGTCTCCCTAATCAGGGGCGCCCAGGCTGCCCCAGACCCTCCTCCTGGGCTGTCTGCCCTGAGCCACGCCCCAGACTCTCCTCCCCAGCCGGCCTATCCCCAGGCGTGTTCTCCCAGTCTTCACTGGGATCTCCAGACTCTAGCCTCCTGGTGGCCAAAGAGTGGCTCTTAAGATCAGTAGCCATGCTGATCTTGGCTGACTCAGATTATTAATAGAGAGAGAGCACCCTGCAAAAACATTCAGTGAACCCCACTTGAAAAAGTCTGGCAGCTCCTCAAAGGGTGAGACAGAGTTGCCGCGTGACCCAGCAATTCCGTTCCTAGGGATATATTCAAACGAAACCAAACCATGCAGAACTGCACATGGATACTGTCACCTTTAGTGATGGATTAGCCAGTTATTTCACCAGCAAAGGGAGACTTACTTAGGAATAGCAGAGGAATTGCAACTCAGGATACGTGAGCAGTGGTGGACCACAGGCAAATCCAGAGAACGAAGTGGGGGAACTTGCTACTCTAGGGAGAAGAGGGAGTGGGAATCAGTTCAGTTCAGTTCAGTCGCTCAGTCGTGTCCGACTCTTTGCGACCCCATGAATCGCAGCACTCCAGGCCTCCCTGTCCATCACCAGCTCCCAGAGTTCACCCAAACTCACGTCCATCAAGTCGGTGATGCCATCCAGCCATCTCATCCTCTGTCATCCTCTTCTCCTCCTGCCCCTAATCCCTCCCAGCATCAGGGTCTTTTCCAATGTGTCAATTCTTCACATGAGATGGCCAAACTATTGGAGTTTCAGCTTCAGCATCAGTCCTTCCAATGACTGGTTGGATCTCCTTGCAGTCCAAGGGACTCTCAAGAGTCTTCCCCAACACCACAGTTCAAAAACATCAATTCTTCGGCATTCAGCTTTCTTCACAGTCCAACAGCATTGGACCTTGCTTCTATCACCAGTCACATCCACAACTGGGTATTGTTTTTGCTTTGGTTCCATCCCTTCATTCTTTCTGGAGCTAGCTGGGAATAAAGGCTATGATAACCAGAGTCGATTGGAGGAGCTGGAGATCCAAAGTAAGGAGGTTTTGGGGGGAGGGGGTTGGGCCTCTGCGGTCTCTGATTGGCTGGGCTATGGGAAGTGGAGAGAAGCTTCCTTTCTCCTGCTGAATGTGAAGGAGAGATGCCTTCCTGTTGGGGGTATAGGGGAAGGTAGGTCTTTTTCTGTTTGCACTACCAATGAAAATAAATATGCCATTCAATTTTGCTTAATTTTAGAACTGCAGTCTTCCAATCTAATCTTAAGAAAAACGAATTTGGGTAGATCAAGATTCCCATAATGGCCGTTGTAATTACAGATTACTTTGTTTGACCCATTTAGTTAAAAAAATGGTTATGTGGGGAGGTCCCTAGATTTTAAACATGAAACCAGCTGGAGTCCCCAAAGGAGGGCTGCCCTCAGAGCATTTAAATGACTGGATCCCATTTCCCTAAGTTCTCCTGAAAACCCCAGAAAGTTGCCAGAGCCCTAGCCTAGATTCCAAAAGGAATAAAACCGAACTCTTAGATCACAGTTACCTCAGTCTCCCAAAGAGAACCTTGCTACGTGCTCTCCAGAAAACAATTGAGTACTTAGCAAGGATGAAACCACTATACCCGTGAAAAGGTTAGGGTTAGGAATAAAGTTGAGGGCTCAAAACGCAAAATGAGAAGAGCTCAGAATTCGAGAGGAGACTCATCAAATCAGAAGCTGGTGGTGATGCACGGAAGCGCCAAGCGCAGGGAGCCTGGTTCAGCACCTCAGTTGATTTCACCTCTTGGGGTTCACCTCCAGATCCCACTTCTGACACCACATATATCGACTTCAGTAATACAAATAGCCAGTTATTTTATCAGCAACAGTTGAGTTTATTCAGAAATATAGAGAAGTTGCAATTCAAGATGGGTGAACCACAGTGGGCCATAGGCACATCCAGAGAGCAAGAAGAGGGGACTTGCTACTATAGGGAATGGGGCGGTGGGATGGACTGTGATAGCCAGAGTCCATCGGGGGTGCTGGGGCCCAAAGCATGGAGGCTCCCTATAGGTGGGGGCGCTGTGGCCGCAGCTGCAGTCAGGATGAAGCAGAAATCTTCTGCTTTCTACTGGATAGTAAATAGAGATGCTGTCCCGTCAGAGGTGAAGGGGGCATCTCTTACTGTTCAGGGTGATTGATAACGCACAGAGGGCTTGAGAGTCTCCCTGCAGGCCTGTCCCAGCTCTAACTTTAGCTGAAGTTGCTTTAATTAATTCCACAATATTCAGAGCAGCAAAATTCATAATTCCGCAAAAGGAAGCAACTGAATGTCCAACAGATGAATGCACGCAAAAGCCGGTCTATCCACGCATGGAAAATTGTTCCACACAAAGAGGAAAGAAGCTTTGACACATGCGCCAACATGGGTTATTGTCCATTTTGCTTGAAAATATTATGCTATGAAAGAAGCCAGTCATACAAGACCATAGATTATATTACCCCCCTACATGAAATATCCAGAGTCCAGAATAGGCAAATCATGGGCGAGAACAGTGGTCACCACAGGCTGGGCAGGGAGTGCGGAGTGACTGCTCAAGGGCACTGGGTTTGTCTTTCTTTACTACTTGTTTATTCATTTATTTGGCTGTACCAGGTCTTAACTGAGGCAACGTAGAATCTTTCGCTGTGGCCTGTGGGATTCTCAGTTGCAGACTCCTAGCTGCAGCTCTGTGGGTCTAGGTCCCAGACCAGGGACTGAGCCTGAGCCCTCTTCACTGGGAGCGTGGAGTCCTGGCCGCAACCACCATGGAGGACCCTGGGTTTCTCTTCAAGGCCGTGAGAATGTTCTGAAATTGACCGTGGCGATGGTTGCATCTATCTGTGAGTATCCTTAAAACTACTGACCTGTTCACTCTAAATGCAGGAATTATGTGGTGTATGAATTATATCTCAATAAAGCTGTTATTAATATACATATCTGTATTTTCCCAGCTCCCTCCTTGCAGCCCCTCCCAGCATGCACAGGGTCTGATTATAATGTGGAGCCTCAGCTCCTGACTACTAGCTGCCAACAGTCCAAGGACCAACAGACGTGCCAGGACACACTGGCCCCCGGAAGCGTGCTGTCAAGCCTTCCTGGGCCTGGCTGCTGCCCTCTGCCTGCCCCTGGACCACTCCCTGCCCCAGGCCAGGGCCCCGTCTGCTGGGGGTTGCCAGGGTGGCCTGGGCAGCCAGCTTCACTGTGGCCGTCCTCAAGGGTGTGTGTGAGGATGTGTGCCAGTGAATGGACGTGGGGCTGGAGAGGAAGACCATGGCTGGACTGTGATCTCCGTCCTGAGGGGGTAGGGAGTTATGCTGAGGTTGGCATCACCTGGCTGCATTTTAGGGGACCAGGACGTGAGGTCTCCATGGCACTGCCCTGCCAAGATTGATGTGCTGGGCCTACTTTGCCCAGGGATGTGATGCTGGACCCATGAGCAGGAAGTGCCCAGAGCAGGCCAGTTCCCGCTGACACTGTCTATCCAGCAAGTAACCCACAGGCCTGGTTCCCTCCTTTCCTGCCCCCAGGGCCTGGAACCATCCTTCAAGCCCCCCTTTTCTGAGTCCAGGGCTGTTACTCACATTCCAGATGCATCTTGGTGCAGTCAGGATCATTTCCTGGATCTGGGTATTTCCCCTAAACTGCACCAAACTCCTCCTGAAGCTGAGTAGGGCCACCTCCACCTCCCCAGTGTGCAGAGGCCCAGTGTGGAGATGAACCCTGGGGTCAAGCATGCAGCCCCGGGCTCAGAACCAGTTGGGGTGGTAGGAATAAGGCTGGAGGGGTGGGAGTGGCGTGAGGCGGGGTGGGAATGGGGTGAGGCGGGGTGGGGAAGGCACACTGTGCCAGTAGCTGGGAGTTCTGGCTACAGGGCAAGAAGAGTTCCCACCAGCGTTACAAATGGTAACTGTTTTCATCTTTACATCCCCTTAGGTTCTGTGTTCATCTCTGGCTTAGAGAGGAGAAAGTGAGGCAGGAAAAGGCTGGGAACCCACTCACCCAGTGCCTTCCTTCCCGCTGGAGCCTGGAGCCTCTCCGCCTGAATCCCTGTACTCTGCAGAGACCTCTGCACCTGCAGCTTTGCACGTGGAGCCTGGCGTCTGGGACTCCCCTCCAGCAAGCCCCTGACCTAACTACGATGAGTCACCCTGGATGCAGCCCTCTCAGCCCTTCTACCGCAAGACTTGGAGACTGGCTA
Source organism: Capra ibex (assembly GCA_006410555.1). Taxonomy (NCBI): domain Eukaryota; kingdom Metazoa; phylum Chordata; class Mammalia; order Artiodactyla; family Bovidae; genus Capra; species Capra ibex. The sequence goes on from SJYO01038983.1 coordinate 31,906,182, forward strand.
GAGGTGAAGGGGCAGGGCACCGACGAGGCCCACACACTTCGCGGCTCAGGTGACCAGGTGGCAGGCGTGAAAATTAATAAAGGGAGCGCTCCTTTAACATGAAGTCAAGGACTTCCTGGCGGCCCAGTGGCTGAGAGTCTAAGAGCACGCCTGCCGGTGCAGGAGAAATAGTCCGATTCCTGGTCCAGGGAGACTCCATGTGCAGAAGGGCAGCCAGGCGCCTGCGTCACAGCTGCTGAGCTGAGCCGCCGCTCCAGAGCCTGGGCTCTGCAGCAGGAATGGCCGCTGCAGTGAGGCGCACGCACCTCAGATGGAGAGCGGCCGCCGCTTGCTGCAACTAGAGAAAGGCCCGAGCGGCAACAGAGACCAGCAGAGCCAGAAACAAATAAAAAATAAAAAAAAATATATAGGAGTCAGACCCCCAAATAGCTAAAGCAATCCTGAGAAAAAAGACAGAAATCGGACTCCTTGACTCAGACTATACCACAAAACTTCACTCAGCAAAACAGTATGTTTCTGGTGCAAAAGCTGAAACATAGGTCAATGGAACAGGATAGATAAGCCAGAAATAAACCCACACACTTAGGATAAATTAATCTATGACAAAGGAGGCAAGAATATACAATAGAGAGAAGAGAGCCTCTTCAGTAAGTGATGCTGGGAAAACAGGACAGCTACATGTAAAACCATACACAAAAATAAATTAGAACACTCTCTAACACCTTCACAAAAATAAACTCAAAATGGGTCAAAGACCTAAATGTAAGGTTGGGCACTATAAAACTCTTGGAGGAAATCATAGGCAGAATCTTTTCCACATAAAGCGCATCACGATCTTTTTTGGTCCACCTTCTAGGGCAATGAAAATACAAACAAAGATAGACAGATGAGACCTAACTGGCCTTAAAACTTCTGCACAGAAAAGGAAGCCATGACCAAAGCAAGAGACCACCCACAGAATGGGAGGATGTCTTCCAAAGAAGCAACCAGCAGGGATTAATCTTCATAATATAGAAACAGCTCATGCAGCTCTATGTCGAAGAAACAACCACCCAATCAAAAACTGGGCAGACGCTCTAAATAGGCGTTCCTCCAAAGAAGACAGATGGATGGCCAAAAAGTACGGGGAAAGGTGCTCAGCATCACTATCAGAGAAATGCAAATCAAGATCACAGTGAGGTGTCCCCTTACACCAGTCAGAAGGGCCATCATCATCGACCCATTTTGAGTTTATTTTTGTGAATGTGTTAGAGAGTGTTCTAATTTATTTTTGTGTATGGTTTTACATGTAGCTGTCCTGTTTTCCCAGCATCACTTACTGAAGAGGCTCTCTTCTCTCTATTGTATATTCTTGCCTCCTTTGTCATAGATTAATTTATCCTAAGTGTGTGGGTTTATTTCTGGCTTATCTATCCTGTTCCATTGACCTATGTTTCAGCTTTTGCACCAGAAACATACTGTTTTGCTGAGTGAAGTTTTGTGGTATAGTCTGAGTCAAGGAGTCCGACTTCTTGCCTACAAACAAGCGTTGGCGAGGGTGTGGGTGGGAACGTAAACCGGTAGCACCGCTATGGAGAACAGGATGAAGGTTCCTGTAAACACTAAACAGAGAACCACCGCCTGAGCCCGCAGTGGCACTGCCGGGCACGTATCCGGGGAAACCGTAGTGTAGTCAGTACGTGCGCCCCGGTGCTCACTGCAGCACCGCTCGCAAGAGCCGGGACACGGGAGCAGCTGAACCCCCTGGACGGGGAGCAGGTGAAGACGTGTCACATACGCGACGGGATATTCAGCTCAGCTCAGTGCAGCTCGGCTCAGCCGTGTCCGACTCTGCGACCCCATGAACCACAGCACGCCAGGCCTCCCTGTCCATCACCAACTCCCGGAGTCCACGCAGACTCACGTCCATCGAGTCCGTGATGCCATCCAGCCATCTCGTCCTCTGTCGTCCCCTTCTCCTCCTGCCCCCAATCCCTCCCAGCATCAGAGTCTTTTCCAGTGAGTCAACTCTTCGCATGAGGTGGCCAAAGTACTGGAGTTTCAGCTTCAGCATCAGTCCCTCCAAAGAAATCCCAGGGCTGATCTCCTTCAGAATGGACTGGTTGGATCTCCTTGCTGTCCAAGGGACTCTCAAGAGTCTTCTCCAACACCACAGTTCAAAAGCATCAATTCTTCGGCGCTCAGCCTTCTTCACAGTCCAACTCTCACATCCATACATGACCACAGGAAAAACCACAGCCTTGACTAGACGGACCTTTGTTGGCAATTACTCAGCCATGAAAAGAATGAAGTAACGTCATTTGCGGTGACGTGCGTGGACCGAGACGTGATCACACTAAGTGAGACAGAGAAAGGCAAATGACATATGACATCGATCGTATGTGGGATCTAAAAAAATGGTACAAATGAAGTTAATCACAAAACAGAAACAGAGTCACAGGCGTAGAAAACGAACCTAGGGCTCCCAGGGGAGAGCCGGGGAGGCGTAAACCGGGAGACGGGAGCTGACATACAGATGCTGGTCGTTGCCGTTGTTCAGCCGCTCAGTCGTGCCCGACTCTCTGCGACCCCAGGGACTGCAGCACACCAGGCCTCCCTGTCCATCACCATCTCCTGGAGTTTACTCAAACTCACGTCCATCGAGTCGGTGATGCCATCCAACCATCTCATCCTCTGTCGTCCCCCTCTCCTCCTGCCCTCAATATTCCCCAGCGTCAGGGTCTTTTCCAACGAGTCAGCTCTTTCATTGGGTGGCCAAAGGACTGGAGCTTCAGCTTCAGCTTCAGCATCAGTCCTTCCAATGAATATTCAGGGTTGATTTCCTTTAGGATTGACTGGTTTGATCTCCTTGCTGTTAAGGGACTCTTAAGAATTTTCTCCAGCACCACAATTTGAAAGCATCAGGTCTTCAGCACTCAGCCTTCTTCAGGGTCTAACTTGCACATCTGACATGACTGTTGGAAAGCCACAGCTTCCACCCTAACTGCTCCTAGCTCTGTTTGTCTGTAACTGAGTTTGCTTTTCTTCCCCCTGACTCTGGAGCTACACTTTGCACCGATTCTCCTTCGTGCTAAATACATCCCGTATCTGGTGTTTACCCTTATAATACCCTTCTCCTCGTAGTTACATTTCAGAAAGGAGGCCACCGAACCCCTGAACTGCCAGGCTTAATTTCTGGGTTACTGACTACTGATACCAGCCTATGACTGTCTTTGAGACAATGCAAGAGGAAGATATCAAGACCCTAACACCTTTGTTCCTCATCACTGACTTCTGACTACAAGCCCTCATCTTCTATAAGCCCCTAGACATCTCAGGAACCAGAAATCAAATTGCCAACACCTGTTGGATCATCGAAAAAGCAAGAGAGTTCCAGAAAAACTTCTGCTACGCCAAAGCTTTTGACTGTGTGAATCACAATAAACTGTGGAAAATTCTGAAGGAGATGGGACTACCAGACCACTTTACCTGCCTCCTGAGAAATCTGTATGCAGGTCAAGAGGCAGCAGTTAGAAACAGACATGGAACAACAGACTGGTTCCAAATTGGGAAAGGAGTACGTCAAGGCTGTTTATTGTCACCCTGCTTACTTAACTTATATGCAGAGTACATCATGCAAAATGCCAGGCTGGAAGAAGCACAAGCTGGAATCAAGATTGCCAGGAGAAATATCAATAACCTCAGATATGCAGATGACACCAGCCTTATGGCAGAAAGTGAAGAAGAAATAAAGAGCCTCTTAAAGTGAAAGAGGAGAGTGAAAAAGTTGGCTTAAAACTTAACATTCAGAAAACTAAGATCATGGCATAGATGGGGAAACAATGGAAACAGTGAGAGACTTTATTTTGGGGGCTTCAGAATCACTGCAGATGGTGACTGCAGCCATGAAATTAAAAGATGCTTGCTCCTTGGGAGAAAAGCTATGACCAACCTAGACAGCATATTAAAAAGCAGAGACATTACTTTGCCAACAAAGGCCCATCTAGTCAAAACTATGGTTTTTCCAGTGGTCATGTATGGATGTGAGAGTTGAGTTATAAAGAAAACTGAGCACCAAAGAATAGATGCTTTTGAACTGTGGTGTTGGAGAAGACTCTTGAGAGTCCCTTGGACTGCAAGGGGATCAAACCAGTCAATCCTAAAGGAAATCAGTCTTGAATATTCATTGGAAGGACCGATGCTGAAGCTGAAGCTCCGATCCTTTGGCCACATGACGCGAAGAACTGACTCATTTGCAAAGACCCTGATGCCGGGAAAGATTGAAGAGGGAAGAGAAGGGGACGACAGAGGATGAGATGGTTGGATGGCATCACTGACTCGATGGACTTGAGTTTGAGTGAGCTCCGGGAGACGGTGAAGGAAAGGAAAGCCTGGCAAGCTGCAGTCCATGGGGTGTCAAAGAGTCGGACACGACTGAGTGACGGAACTGAACTGGTTGACCTCAGGCAGGATGGGAAACTGTCAGGCAATCCTCCTTGAAGATCCCATTGTCACCTTCCCAGTGAGCAATTCTTTATACCCTGCTGCCCTGATTCCCTCACTCCCTGAGGAGATCCTCTACAACCCCCAGAGGTTATGGAGACTGTTTACCTGGGTGGACTGGATCTGTCAGATAAACCTCTGAGCAATGCTGACTGGGACCTGTTTCGGCAGGAGGGTCAGAGATATGCAGGGTGTGCAGGAGCAATGAAGAGGAGTGAAAGGCAAAAGAGAAAAAGAAAGACATATCCATCTGAAGGCAGAGTTGCAAAGAATACCAAGGAGAGAAACAAAGCCTCCCCCAGTGATCAATGCAAAGAAATAGAGGAAAACAACAGAATGGGGAAGACTAGATCTCTTCAAGAAAATTAGAGATACCTAGGGAACATTTCATGCAAAGATGGGCACAATAAAGGACAGAAATGGTATGGACCTAACAGAAGCAGAAGATACTAACAAGAGGTGGCAAGAACACACAGAACTGTGCAAAAAAGATCTTCACGACCCAGATAACCATGATGGTATGATCACTCCCCTAGAGCCAGACATCCTGGAATGCAAAGTCAAGTGGGCCTTAGGAAGCTTCACTACAAACAAAGCTAGTGGAGGTGATGGAATTCCAGTTGAGCTGTTTCAAATCCTCAGATATGATGCTGTGAAAGAGCCTCACTCAATATGCCAGCAAATTTGGAAGACTCAGCAGTGGCCACAGGACTGGAAACGGTCAGTTTTCATTCCAATCCCGAAGAAGGGCAATGCCAAAGAATGTTCAAACTACCTCACAATTACATTCATTTCACATGCTAGCAAGGTCATGCTCAAAATATTTCACACTAGGCTTCTACAGTATGTGAACCAAGAACATCCAGATGTACAAGCTGGATTTAGAAAGGCAGATGACCCAGAGAGCAAATTGCCAACATCCGCTGGATCACCAAAAAAGCAAGAGAGTTCCCAAAACACATCTGCTTCATCCGGTTCAGGTCAGTTCAGTCGCGCAGTCGTGTCTGACTCTTTGCGACCCCAGGGCCTGCAGCACGCCAGGCCTCCCTGTCCATCACCGACGCTCGCAGAGCTTGCTCAATCTCATGTCCACTGAGTCGGCGATGCCATCCAACCATCTCGTCCTCTGTCGCCCCCTTCTGCTCCTGCCTTCAATCTTTCCCAGCATCAGGGTCTTTTCCAGTGAGTCAGTTCTCCGCATAAGATGGCCAAAGGATTAGAGCTTCAGCTTCAGCATCAGTTCCCCCAGTGAATATTCAGGATTGATTTCCTTTAGGATTGACTGGTTTGATCTCCTTGCAGTCCAAGGGACTCTCAAGAGTCTTCTCCAACACTGCAATTCAAAGCATCATTTCTTCAGTGCTCACCCTTCTTTATGGTCCAACTCTCACATCCATACATGACTACTGGAAAAACCATAGCTTTGACTAGACAGGCATTTGTCAGCAAAGTGATGTCTCTGCTTTGTAATATGCTTTCTAGGTTGGTCATAGCTTTTCTTCCAAGGAGCAAGTGTCTTTTAATTTCATGGCTGCGGTCACCATCTGCAGTGAATTTGGAGCCCCCCAAAAGTAAAGTGTCTCACTGTTTCCACTGTTTGCCCATCTATTTGCCTTGAAGTGATGGGACTGGATGCCATGATCTTAGTTTTCTGAATGCTGAGTTTTAAGCCAACTTTTTACTTTTCTCTTTCACTTTCATCAAGAGGCTCTTTATTTCTTCTTCATTTTCTGCCATAAGGGTGGTATCATCTGCATATCTGAGGTTATTGATATTTCTCCTGGCAATCTTGATTCCAGCTTGTGCTCATCCAGCCTGGCATTTCACATGATGTACTCTGCATATAAGTTAAATGAGCAGTGACAGTATATAGCTTTGACTTACTCCTTTCCCAATTTGGAATCAACCTGTTGTTCCATGTCCAGTTCTAACTGTTGCTTCTTGACCTGCATACAGATTTCTCAGGAGGCAGGTAAGGTGGTCTGGTATTTCCATCTCTTGAAGAATTTTCCAGTTTGTTGTGATCTACATAGTCAAAGGCTTTGGCGCAGTCAATAAAGCAGAAATAGACATTTTTTCTGGAACTCTTTTGCTTTTTCGATGATCCAACTGATGTTGGCAATTTGCTCTCTGGGTCATCTGCCTTTTCTAAGTCCAGCTTGAACATCTGGAAGTTCACAGTTCACGGACTGCTTCATTGACCGTGCTAAAGCCTCTGACTGTGTGGATCGCAGCAAACTGTAGAGATGAAGAGTTACGTGGAACTGTCCCCCCTTCATGCACAGCTGCCACCGGGGAGTTTTCTCAGGGTTGATGGAGGGACTTGAAACAGCAGGTCTGTAAACTCAACCGAGAAGGGCTCCTGCTCCCTAGGAAAGGAAGCAGGAACCAGTGGAAATGTGAAAGTCCCAGAGGCCTTGGTGGGGAGCAGTAGGGAGACAGGAGTGTCCCTCGGGTGAGGACATCAGCGGCCTGGGCCTCCAGTCCACTGCCATCCTGGTGTGGGAGGCAAGCGCCCGCTTCCTGCAGACCAGAGGAGGGGGCCTTGGGAGTTGGGTGTGTGTGTGGGACTAGGCTGGGGAGGACTCAGGAGGCTCCAGCCTCAGCCAATCCGACTGTGCTGCCTCTGGGGAGGGTCCCCAGCAAGATCCCAGAGGATCTTTGTCCACGTCCAGGGTCCAGGCCATTGGGGCTGGGAGACCAGGTTGCCCAGGTACGAATGAGCCTGAGGCTCTCTTGGCTGACTTGTCATTCGGACCTCTTCCGTGGGGTGGCGCCCTAGAGACAGCAGGGACGGGGCATCTGCCTCCTGCCGCACTTTGGCCCTGGGAGGGAAGACAGCAGGTGGACAGCGTTTTCTGCAGTGGGAGAAGGCAGGGTCCAGGGTTCACAAAGAAGAGCAGGAAGCCCACGTAGACCTCAACTGAGGTTCTCCACCCAAGACAGAGCAGAGTCAGCCCTGCCAACAGCCAGGGTGTGGCTTCTTCACAGGACGTTCTCAAAACCAAGGCCCAGAGTGGGGCCGAGTCTGAACAAAGTTCATGATCACAGACTTTCACACGACAAAGTGCATTTAGTAATATAAAGCTTACGAAAGTGACGTGTGTCGGAGGAAGCGACTTACCCGACGAGAATCACAGTTCCACCATCCACGTGCTTGCTCGTGCGACCGCTCAGTCATGTCTGACTCTTGGTGACCCCGTGGACTGTGGCCAGGCCGCTGTGGCCAGGCTCCTCTGTCCATGGGCTTTTCCAGGTAAGGATACTGGTAGCCCTTTCCTCCTTCAGGGGATCTCCCCAACCCGGGGGTTGAACCCGCGTCTCCTGTGTCTCTTGCGTGAGCAGGTGGACTCTTCACCACTGCGCCGCCTGGGAAGCCCCTCTGCCATCCACAGGAAAATATAAATATCAGGCATCAAACCCACGCTGCTGGCGCCTCACTGCACTGTGACTTGGTTGAGATGAAGGTGTGCACGTTCACAGTCATGTCTTTCTCACTTGACAGCATGAGACGAGCATTTTCTGATGTCGCCATAAGCTCTTTGGTTTGAAAGCACCATTTTCAATGGCTGCGTAAGCAGCATGCGGACACAGCACGTTTCCTCAGGTACTGCTCTACTGTTTAGCGTGTTATCACTTATCCTTCTATTTGGCTGCACCAGGTCTTAGGTGGGGCATGCATGATCTTTCATCTTCACTGTGGCATAAAGGATTTTTAGTTTTGACGTGTGGGTCAGGGGTCTAGTTCCCTGACCAGGGATGGAACCCAGGGCCGTTGCAATGAGAGTGTGGAGTTTTAGCCACTGGACCACGAGGGAAGCCCTTTCCCTATTACTGATCATGTAAAGGGTTCCCCCGCTGCCCTGGTGGCTCAGCTGGTAAAGAATCCGCCTGCAATGCAAGAGACCTGGGTTTGATCCCTGGGTTGGGAAGATCCCCTGGAGAAGGGAAAGGCAACCCACTCCAGTATTCTGGCCTGGAGAATTCCATGGACTGTATGGTCCATGGGGTTGCAAAGAGTTGGACATGACTGAGCGACTTTCACTTTTGAGTGGTTTATACTTTTTGCTCAAAGGACATATTAATACATACTTTCAATATTTTGGATTTTTGTTAGGATAGTTTAGAAAAAGTTAATTAATGGACCAAAGTATCAACACTTTTTTAGGCTTCAGATGCTTATTGCTGGACTGCTTTCCGAAGAGCCACACTGCTTTCCTCTCCAGGTAGGCCTGGATGAGATCGCCCTCACCCTCTGTCCTTACCGAGAGGAACGTCCCAGGTGGTCCAGGCCAGGGCTCCTCCTCCTGGCTCGCCCCCCGCAGGAGATGCTGCCTTTGCCCTGAGGGGCCACAGGTGGAGGTGCCTGAGCAGCAAGGCTGCTGGACGCAAGTCTCGCTTCCCTCAGACCCTTGTAAGGCAGGAACGGGAAGAGGCAGCGTTCCTGGAGGGTTGAAACTGGGAATGCCGACTGAGACCAGTGAGAGAGAGGGCAGCTTGCTGTCGCTTCCAGTGACGTCTGAGTGGGGGAACTCGTCCGTGCTGACTGTCCTGAGCAGGTTGAGTTAGGGTTAGGGTCCTTCCACCTTCCTCCTGGGGCTCCCCCGGCAGCTCAGCAGTAAAGAATCTGTCTGCCAATGCAGGAGATGACGGGTCCATCCCTGGGTGGGGAAAATCCCCTGGAGAAGAAAAATCCCCTTGCAGTATTCTTGCATGGGAAATTCCAGGGACAGAGGAGCCTGGTGGGCTACAGTTCAAGGTCACAAAGAGTTGGACACGACTTAGTGACTGAACAACGACAAGCTTCCTCCTTAGGAAAAGTGACCACACCTCCCAGGCTTCCGTGCAGTAAGCTGTGGTGAGGTGGCTAGCCAGGTGACTAACCACAGGCGGCCGGGATACCCTCCTTCATCCTTTGCGCCCTTGCTGGCTGCAATGTCGTGAGGCCTGGGGCGTGAGCAGCCATTTGGAACCATGCGGTGGATCCACGTGCTTTCGGTGACCAACAAGTTACTAACCGGTCCGGTAGCACAGCCTCCAGATGCCACTTATGGGAGAGAGAGGCACACAGGCTTGTTTCAGCCGCTGCTTCGTGGGGTCTCTGTCACACGAATCTTAACACACTTGTCCAGACTCCTCCTCCAGAGTCTCACAGTTCCGTGCAGCCAGTTCCTTCTCTTGCCTCTGCCACCTCAGGGTCCAGTCCCTGCTGCAGCCACAGTCTGCTGTGGGGACCCCCAAACAGACGCGTGGGCGGGGCCGGGGTATCCGGGGACCTGAGGAGCCGCCATCCGCGGGGTCTGCTGGGTGGGTTGCCTGGGCTGCACAATGCGGTACTCCAACCTCCTGACCCCCGCGACACCGAAGTGGGACCTGCTCTCCTCCAGCTGCCCCTGTGCTGCTCGGCATGTCCGCCTGTTTTCTCCCCTGACCCCCTGCCCTGCAGCTGTCAGAGCTTGGACACCCTCCCTCCCTGTTGGGGGCAGTCCACCGTCCCCCAGGACAGTCTCCCTCAGGTGGCCCAGAGCCGCCTCCCGCTGCTGCCCTGACCACGGGTGGGGTACGGCCCCCCTCAGTCCTTCATTCCTGACCCCCCGCCTCCTCCGGCTAGCAAGTGGCCCCAGGACCCCCGGGCTCCCCTTCCCTGGGCTGGGGTGCACACAGCAGGGATTCTGGGTGGAGCAGGCTGTTTTCTTTCTGGGGTCTGTCTCCTCTTCCGTCGTCCCGGCCCCAGTTTCTCCTCCAAGGGATGCGACACTAGACGTGGAGGGTGGGAGGCTTGGTGTCCCAGAGGGGCCGGGGACGTGCGTCCAGGCGTCAGGAAGAGTGAAGGGAGCAGGGAGCAGGGTTATGGGAGGCGCTCCCCTCCCCCTAAAGGATGCCGATCGACCACTTTCGGCAGGGGAACGGGCCTCTGCAGGTGAGCTGAGAGCCTCTGGTGGGTGCCGCAGGCCCCGGAAGGCGTCCCAGGCCCCGGGGGAGAGGGGTGTGCCTTCCGGCCGGCAGGCACGGGCCGCTCCCCACGGCGGCACAGGGACCCGAGGACGAGGAGGGCGGGGAGGAGGGAGGGGTGAGTCCCACGCGGAAGTCAGGTAGGACCGCTGGGCGGTCTCCAAGCCACGCTCGGGTTCCCAGCGGCGCTCGGGCTGCCTCACCTCGGGACCCTCCGACCCTGAGCCCAGCGCGACCACCGGCCACCGGCATGCGGGTGAGTCCGCGCGAGGCCACGCCCGCGGGACCGGCGCCAGCCTCCCGCCCCGCGCCCCCCCCCCCCCCCNCGGGAGGGGGCCGGCAGGGGGTCGTGCCCCCCGCCCCCGTCCCCCCGCTCCCCGGGGCTGGGGCAGGACGGAAGAAAGGGCTTGGCTCCTGCGCCGGGAGCCCCGGGGAGAGCGGGGTCGGGCGGCGTGGCCACCCTCGGGCGCTGAGCCAGGAGCCGGACCCCAGACCTCGCGGCTGCGTCCGGCGGGCAGGGGGCTGGGGAGACCCAGGGTGGCCGGCAGGGCCCTCCGCTCGCTGGGGGTTCTGCCTGGGCCGGGGTGGGAGTCGCTGAAGGCTGCTGGATTCGGAATCTGGGGGCAGAGCAGGAGAGCGTCCCGGAGGACTTGCTCTCTTTCCTCCGCAAGGGATGAGGTCTCGAGGCCCGGGCAGCCGTGGGTGGCCGGGAGGAGACCCGAGCTGAGGTGGAGAGCGAAACCCGCCTCCCCGTCGCCCTCCTCCGGGCGCTCCCAGGTGTGGGCCAGGCAGGCGGCCTGGCACTCCGCCTCGGCCGCCCCAGGGCTGTGGAGCCTTGGCAGCTGAGGCTGGTTCCCAGGCCAGCCCTGTGCTGGGGGGAGGTGGGCGGCCTGGGGCTGGGGGGTGGTGGCCTGGGGATGGGGTTGGAGGGTGGGGAGGGAGCTAAGGCGAGAAAATCAGCCTTTGGGCAAAGACAGACACAGACAGCAGAGAGCGAGCTCGGCCCCAGCCAGACCTAAGCGTCCCCTTCCCCTGCCACATCCCTTCCATTTCCCACCCCCCACCCCTGGCCCCAGCTGCAGTCCAAGCCCACCGCTGCCTGTGCAGCCCTCTGGCCTCAGGGCCGTTCAGTCTCTCAGGCGTGTCCGACTCTGCGACCCATGGCCTGCAGCACGCCGGGCCTCCCTGTCCATCACCAACACTGGCAGAGCTTGCTCAGGCGCATGCCCATTGAGTCGGTGATGCCATCCAACCGTCTCAACTTCCGTCGTCCCCTTCTTCGATCTTTCCCAACATCAAGGTCTTTTCCAACGAGTCAGTTCTTCGCATCAGGTGGCCAAAGGATTGGAGTTTCAGCTTCAGCATCAGTCCTTCCAATGAGTATTCAGGACTGATTTCCTGTAGGATTGACTGGTTGGATCTCCTTGCAATCCAAGGGACTCTCAGGAGCCTTCTCCAACACCACAGTTCAGAAGCCCTCTGGTCTAGCTTCTGCTAACTGCTGGTCTCACCTCCTGGCGGCCGCCCTCTTGCCCTTTACACTTCTGCAAAGCTAAAGTGCTGAGCACCGAGGCTCTGGAGCAGGTCCCTGGACACCAGCTGTGTGCTGCCCCTCAGGCCCTGTCCACACTACCAGGGGGCGGGGGCAGACTCTGGGCTCCCTCCCCTGCCAAGCAGGTACCCGCCTCTCCAGGCCCGTGTCCACTCACGCTGGGCACTGCCTGTGAGGGCTGCGCTCACAGCAGGCCGCATCTGGGGTGGATGACCAGACAGACGTGTGACCTGACAAATGAGATGGATGGACAGAGGGAGGCATGGTGGAAAGGAAGGCCAAGGGAGCAGGGAGGCAGATGACAGGGCGCTGGGACAAGGGAGCCGGGGCCTCCCTGGCGGCCCAGGGGCCAGGAGGTGGCGCTGCTGCTGCAGGGTGTGTCGGTTTGATCCCTGGTCAGGGGGTAAGATCCTGCATGCTTCATGGTGTGGCCCCCGAAAGATGAGGAAACAGCCAGGTGGGGGATCGCATACGTGGGCAGGCCTCTCCACATCTGAGCGTGGGGCTGATGAAACCGCTGCTTGCTGGTGGGGCCTAGCCAGGGGCGCGTGGAGTGCTGGCTGGGCTGCGGCGTGACCCTAAGCCTGAGGCGGGCCATGGATGGTCAGGGGAGGCCCCTGCCTGCTGCGTGTGGCTGGGGTGACGTCATTGCTCCAGGTAGGCTGCCCAGCCAGAAGGGTCGGGAGCTGGGGGGCAGGCACACCCGCACAGCAGTCCCCGTGCCCTGCCAGGGACCTGCAAGCTGCCTGGGGATGGACAGGCAGAGTGTGGATCCCCAGGCCTGGCCTCCACGCCTGGGCTGGTCTCCCGGGGAGCTGCAGCCTCTAAAGAAGTCAAGCAGGCAGTGGGTGTGTTGACTGGCGCTCTGGCCTGGACTCAGTCCTGGGCCTGGCCCACTGGGTGCGTGGCCTGCAGGGAGTGGGGGCTGGAAGCCCCATGGAGGACTGGAACTTCCCCCGTCCATGTGCGCAGACTTGCTGGGGAGCTGCATGTGGTGGGGCTGGGACCCCCAAGGCCAAGTGGGCCCGGGGAGCCTCTGCCCCTGCCTGGGCTCTGGGAGCCTGATGGGCACACGTGGCTTCCTGGAGGTGGGGCCTGGTGAACGGGGACAGCGGAACTCCCGGATACCTCACCTCAGGTGCACCAAGCAGTCGGGTTGGCTGGAGGTGGGGGTGACTTTAGGGGAGCCTGGTTCTAATCCGTGAAGGCCTCTCTCCCTGGAGGACAGGTGGGCAATGGACAGCCTGATCCTGGAGCCTGGGGCCCAGGCAGGTGGCCTGGGGATGGGGCCGCTGGGCACAGAGCGTGTGGGCACCAGAGGTCCAGACGTCGAGCGTGGGGTGGCTCGACAGGACGGGGCAGGGGACTTAGGCCTGGCTGCTGCTGCTCCTGCGCCTGCCGGCCCTTGCCCTGGGGGGACCAGGTCATGGCCGGGGCGGGGCTGTGTCCCAGTGATGGGGGTCAGTGCCTGCGGGGCCTCCCTGGTCCAGGTCACACAGCAGCCTCCAGGGAAGGCTGACTCCCCTTTTCCAAGAGGCTCTGGGTAACGCCCCAAAGTCATGTGATGTCTCTGGGGAAAGACAGCTGCCCCGGCCTCATTTCTGGGGCCACTTGAGCGTTAGCCTCCTGCTGCTGCCTTTGGAAATCCCTCAGGCATGGTCCTCCCCAGGCTCCCTCCTCCTGTCTGGATCCCTGTGCCGTCCCTCCCCCGCCCGGGACCCCGTCTCCCTACCCAGGGACCCTGTCCTCCCGCCCTGGGGACCCCATCTCCTCACTCAGATACCCCATCTCCCCACCCCAGGTACCCCGTCTTCCAGCCCCAGGGACCCTGTCCTCCCGCCCTGGGGACCCCATCTCCTCACTCAGATACCCCATCTCCCCACCCCAGGTACCCCGTCTTCCAGCCCCAGGGACCCTGTCNCATCTCCCCACTCAGGTACCCCATCTCCCCACCCAGGGACCCCGTCTCCCCACCCCAGGTACCCCATCTTCCCGCCCCAGGGACCCTGTCTTCCCGCCCTGGGGACCCCATCTCCTCACTCAGGTACCCCATCTTCCCACCCCAGGTACCCCATCTTCCAGCCCCAGGGACCCTGTCTTCCCACCCTGGGGACCCCATCTCCTCACTCAGGTACCCCATCTTCCCACCCCAGGTACCCCATCTTCCCGCCCCAGGGACCCTGTCTTCCCGCCCTGGGGACCCCATCTCCTCACTCAGGTACCCCATCTTCCCACCCCAGGTACCCCATCTTCCCGCCCCAGGGACCCTGTCTTCCCGCCCTGGGGACCCCATCTCCTCACTCAGGTACCCCATCTTCCCGCCCCAGGGACCCTGTCTTCCCGCCCTGGGGACCCCATCTCCTCACTCAGGTACCCCATCTCCCCACCCGGGGACCCCGTCTCCCCACCCCAGGTACCCCATCTTCCCGCCCCAGGGACCCTGTCTTCCCGCCCTGGGGACCCCATCTCCTCACTCAGGTACCCCATCTCCCCACCTGGGGACCCCATCTCCCCACCCCAGGTACCCCATCTCCCCACGCCAGGGACCCCGTCTCCCCAGCTGGGACCCCGTCTTCCCGCTGCTGGTCCTGCGCACTCTTCAGCCTCAGGCTCATGTGAGGTAGCCTCTCTTTTTCAGCCTCTGTGGGCCGCCGGCAAGGGACCCTCAGAGGGTCGTCCTGCAGGGGGTCCCGGCCCAGTAAGTGTAGGCCTCCTCCTGGGTCCGAGGTCGAGTACGTGAGGACCCATTTCACTCACGAGTTTGTCCCACATGATGCTTCGCTCCTGTAGTGGGCAAGTCACAGGGCTGGCTGCTGGTGACGGAAATGCACCAACGTCCCTCGTCCCCACCTACGTGAGACCTGACTCCCTTCGCTGAGACAGGCGCCTCAGCCCAGAGCACACGTGCACAGCCCGGCCTGAGGAGGCGGCTTTCTCCTCTGGCCCTGACCCCACTGCAGGTCCGAGGGCTGGGGCGGTGCGGGGTTGGAGCTGGGGCAGAAGGGGGCAGGCCTGCGGAGGGGGTGAGTGCTCACGGGGCAGACGGCTGGGCGGGCGCTGCACTGGGGCATGAAGACCCTGGCGTCCCGTACCCCGGAACCGGCTGTTTTGTGGCTGAGACAGAGGGGAGAGAGGGGGCCGACCCAGGCCTGGCTCTGGACCCAGTAGTTCCGGGTGTGTCTGGGGGTGGGCATTTGGGGCCGAGTCCTGGATTTAGCGAAACAAAATAAAAAACAGGTCCCCAGTAAGCTGAATTTCACACAAACAACAGTATTTTTTTTTCAGTATAGATTATGTCCCATGCAATAATTGGGACATACTTACAGTAAATGGTATTTGTTGTTTATCTGAAATTCAAATGTGATGGGTGGCCTCTGTTTTCTCTGGTAGCCCTCAAGGGCAGACTGGCTGGAGCAGTCCAGTGAGGCTTTCTGGAGGAGGCAGGAATGCGCGGGAGGAGAAGGGGAGCGGCGGGGGGGAGCCACAGGGCAAGACCTGGCCAGGACGCCGAGTACTGGGCGGCTGCGATGCACAGGGGTTGGGGGTTGCAGGCTTGTGAGCCGGGCGGGGCTGCCCAGGGGCAGTAGTGGGTGGTGGGCTGGCGGTGGGCCCACGGTGGGATGGGGAGCCACCAGGCCCTTCAAGGAAGGCTCTCAGTGCCCCCAGGCCCTCATCCCTGGCTTCCTGTCCCTCCGGGGGCCCTCATGCTCCCTGGGGAGCTGCTGGCTGGGACACGGCTGGGGCCCCTCTCACTGCGCACATGGCCTGGCCAGCCCTTTGCCAGGGCTGCAGGATGCTGCCCGCGTTGCATCAAGCCCCCCAAGGCTGGGAGAGGTGGGTTCTTGCCTGAGGACACAAAGCCTCAGCACCTGCTAGGCGCTTGGCTCCGGAGGCGGTGCCTTTCCCCCACCTTGGCCCTGGGGCTTCCCCGACGACCTTCCTGCCTGCCTGCTCTGCTGCCCATCTCCTGTGCCCCCCTCTCCCTTCAGCCCAGTGGCTCTTCCAGAGCAGGGGCCCTGGGTCACTTTGTCTCAAGCCCTGCTAGCCTGCTGTTTGCTCTTCGGGAATCAGTGAGGCCTAAGACGCCCCTCCCAGCTGGGTGCCAGTCCCAGCGTTTCCGCTCCCCCACCCCTGTGTGTGCTGAGTCGCTCGGACCCTGTGTGGCCCCATGGACTGTCGCCCACAGGCTCCTCTTTCCCAGGCAAGAGTACTGGAGTGGGCTGTCCTCTCCTCCTCCCGGGGACCTTCCCGACCCAGGGGTGAGCCCCCATCTCCCGCGTTGGCGGGCAGGCTCTTTGCCACTGGGCCACTTGGGAGGCCCCCAACTGCTGCTTGTGCAGTTTTTGCAAATCTGTGCGTTTTCCTAAAGTGTCACGGAAACAGCGCAGGGCCTGCCGGGCCTGTTGCCTGGGGCGCGGTGCAGGTGCGGAGCCTGACTCGGCCTGGACTCACGGCACCGGCTTTTCCGAGTGTATCATGCAGGCCCCCCACGGCACCATCGCCGCGTCCCCACGGCCCCTCCCGTCTGTGGTGGCCTCTCCGTCCCCCTTGTCCTTGACCGCCTGACTCCGGGGTCTGCTCGCTGGGGCTCGCCTCCTGCTGGGACGGGGCCCTGGGCTTTCGGGACCATGAGCTGCTGCGCGCCATTGCCTGGGCCATCGTCTCCCGGGTTGGGGGCCTCTGCCAGGCCTCTCCTCTGTAAAGTGACTCGTTTCATACTTTCTTATGAAAGTTGGCCACTGAGTCCAGGCCACCCTCAACAGGGAGGATTTCACCTCCCAGAGGGAGGAGCATAGAAGGACGTTTGTTAGTGAAAGTGAAAGTGTTCGTCACTTGGTGGCGTCTGACTCTTTGCCGCCCCATGGACTGTAGCCCACCAGGCGTCCATGAGACTTCCCAGACGAGAATACCGGAGTGGGTTTCCATGTCCCTTTCCAGCGGGCCTCCCCAACCCAGGAATCAAACCCGCGACCCCTGTGTCTACAGCATTGGCAGGTGGATTCTTTACCACTAGCGCCACCTGGGAAGAAAACTGACGAGAGCTTGGATTATTCCAGTTTTGGTATGAAATGTCCAGTACTCTTGCCTGGAGAATCCTATGGACGGAGGGGCCTGGTGGGCTGCAGTCCATGGGGTCGCTGGGAGTCGGATACAACTGAGCGACTTCACTTTCACTTTTCACTTTCATGCATTGGAGAAGCAGATGGCAACCCACTCCAGTGTTCTTGCCTGGAGGATCCCAGGGATGGGGGAGCCTGGTGGGCTGCCGTCTATGGGGTCACACAGAGTCGGACACGACGGAAGCGCCTCAGCATAGCATATGCTAGTGTGTGCACCTTTGTCTGACTCCAAAGGAGGCCAGGGGGTCTGGAAGGTTTCTCCAATTCAGGTGCCAAGGCGTGCACAACAGCAGCACGTGGGGGTGCTGCTGAGTCACCCTGGCTTTTTTTTTTAACACATGGCTTGTTTTCAATATTATATGATTTTCAGGTGATTTACAGTATTCTGTTCCATTCAGTATTTTTATAGATCACCAGGTTTTTTTTTTTTTTTTGGTCACAATGTGCTTGCAGGGTCTCAGTTCCCTGACCCGGGACTGAAGCCCGGCCCCGGCAAGTGCCGGGAACTCCCACGCCTGGATGGTTAACACTGACAGTGAAACGTTTGCTGCCAAGCGGGGGGACGGTGGTGCCTGCATTTTCCAACGGCTTCACCCTCGAGTTCCATGTTTTCACCTGGGCGCTCCTCTTCTGTGAAGTGTCCATTTGCATCTTGGCCCATTTTCACTGGGCTGCCGGCCTTTTCTTCTGAGTTCGGGGTGCTCTTTGTATGCTTCCAAACAAACCTTCGCCAGCCATTTGGGCTGCAGCCTCGGTGTGCACGTAGCCCCGCTGGAAACCATCCCTTTGGTGCCAGAGCACCCGGCCTGGGAGGCGCGCTACTGTGGCAGCGAGTGCCAGCCTCTGTCCCATCTGCGCTTCACCCTCCAGGGAGAAGAGAGTCTCCGGATCCTGGTGCCGACTGAGGGTGAGAGCCTTCCGCTGATGGACGTCAATGCTTGCGAGGTGAGCCTGCATGAGCCCCTCCTGGGCTTGGTCCCACGCCCCCATGCCCTGCACCCGGCCTGCTCTGGTTGCCAGCCCTGGGCCCCATGCCTCTTTCCTCTAGACCGAGGCCCCTGAGCTGTGGGACTATGTGTTTGTGGTCGATCGTCGCACCCAGAAAAACCCCGGGCAGGTCCAGCGGCAGCAGCGGTTCCTGGAAGAGCTTGAGAACCAGGGCTTTCGCTACAAGGTGGGCGGGCTGAGGGCCCTGCCTGGGTGCAGCAGTCACAGGGGGCTGGGTGGGTCCTAGGAAGGAGTCTGGGGAGGTTGCCTGTGGCCTCATGCCAGAGATGGAGGGGACAGACTGTTGGCCTTGGATGAAGGGGGCGGGTCCCAAGGTGGGGCGGGGGCCTCATGCCGCCCCAGCCCTCAGGCAGCGGAGGACCAGGAGAAGCAGTTCCTCGGGATCCGAGCGGACAACAGCCTCTTTGACCGATACCGGAGACTCACGGAGCCCGAGGACACTGTCCCCAGAGGGGAGCTGTCCAGGCCACCTTCCATCCAAGCCACCAACAGGTGAGAGACTGGCCCAGAGCGGGGCCAGGTGGACCCCTGCTCACCTCCATGGTGGTCCAGACAGGCAGCAAGGCTCCCAGGTATGGTCCCGGGGCAGAGGCCACAGGGGGCAACCGTCTGTGCCTTCCTTACCATGCCTGTAATACTGGGAAAATGTGCTTGAAGGTTACATCTGTGACTGTGTCCCCAGATGCAGACCAGAAGCCAGCCTTAAAGGGCAGCTGGCATTCGGAGGGGCTGGGAGGGCTCTCCTGGCTGTCCCTCCTGGGTTCTGAGGTCCTCGCCCTGGGTTCAGTCTCCACCTCTTTTCTCCAGACTGAAGGCCCTTCTCTGGACATCTGTCCCTGCCTCCCAGGCACTGCACACCTCCTGTCTCTCTCTAGGAACCTGCTCCTCCCCACTCTGATCATTTAGCCACCAAGCCAGTCCACCTGCCCTCCCCCACACCCCGCATCCAGCACCTTCCTGGTCCTAGGCCAGCCCTCTGAACTCCCCGGGGGCCAGTCAGGGAGGTCAACAAGGAACACTCTGGGAGTTTGGATATGAGGCAATGGAGGGGGGCTTCCTGTGAGCTCAGGAGAACTGGCTGGCTTGGGAGGACACATGAGTAGTGGCAGCTTGTTGGAGCCTGGAAGGAGCAGGCTGTGGGGAGGGCCCTGGGACACCTGGGCGGCTGTGTCTCATAGCAAGGGTTCCAGAGGAGCAGGATCTAGTCAGGTGCCTGGGTGTGCCGCCTCCTGGCTGTGTGGCCTTGGCCAAGTTACTCACCCTCCCTGAGTTTCCGCCTCCCATAGGCAAAATGGCTCACAGGGGTGTAAGGAGGATTTATCTGTGCACATGAAGGGTGTGCTGTGAACACACTGGGGCTCCAGGTGGGAGGTGTGATTGGAGGTGCAGAATCCTGGAGGAAGCTGGACTGCCAGTTGTAGGGCTGAGCACTGGGGCCTTGGGACGGGAGAGACCACCCTGAGGGAGGCCCACCCCGCAACCACGGCGCAGCTGGAGCCTGGGAGCATCCGAGGAAGTGCGCTTCCAGATGAGTCCTGGATTCTGGGCTCTGGCCAGGCAGTCCCGGCTGGTCGTCTGGGGGTTCTGCCAGGATGAAGAGCAGCCTGGAACCTGGCCAGACAGAGGACCCTCCTGAACCAGCTCTTGTGTTCTAGAATCCGAATTGTCAACTTTGTCCTGAACAGCAAGACGGCAGTGGGTGGTAAGGACTGGATGGGCAGGTGGCCTGTGCCGCAGCGCTCCAGGAGGGGCGTCGCATGGGGAGAACGGGACAGAGTCCTCCCTCATCCCCGCCCCTTCTGACCTGAGAACCCCTCTGACCACCAGACACGCTCCAGGATTTGGTGAAGGATAGGGTCTTTGAGGCTGGGTTCCCCCTGCACGAGGTGAGGAGTGGGCCGGCTGGGAGGGGCCCTGAGGGCAGGACTTGAGGCAGGAAGCTCTCACTGTGTCTCACCTGTGCCCAGGGGGAGGTGCACCTAAAGAAGACATGGGCCCGGTGGAGAAGCATGTTCCAAAGGCAGCCAATTAGTGACATCAGGTACTACTGCCCTCGGGGACACACCTGCGCCCCCCGCGGGCAGGCTGCCCCTCTGTAGATACACCGATGCCTTCAGCAAACAGCTGTCTGGCGAACCATTTAGACACACATTTAGATGCCCTCGGTACCCTCCTTGCCCCCAGCATGGCGAGCTTCACCCAGGCGTTGGCCGTCACCCCTGGTGGGAGTGGCCCTGACGGGACGCTGTGCCCGTAGGGACTACTTTGGAGAGAAAGTGGCCCTGTACTTCGCCTGGCTCGGCTGGTACACTTACATGCTGGTGCCCGCCGCAGTGGTGGGCCTCATCGTCTTCCTGAGCGGGTTTTCCCAATTCGAAGCCAGCCAGATAAGGTGGGCGGGGCCAGGGAAGGGGCGGGGCCGAAGTGGAGGGTGGGGCGGGGCCAGGGAAGGGGCGGGCCTGAAGCTGAGGGTGGGCGGAGTCAGGGAAGGGGCGGTCCTGGGAGGGGCCCCTCGAGGGTGCACAGGAAAGCTCGGCGGCCAACTCGGTCCCTGCGCCCTCAGCAAGGAGATCTGCAAGGCCCACGACATCTACATGTGCCCTCGAGGCGACCACAACCGCAGGTTCCAGCGGCTCTCAGACACCTGCGCCTATGCCAAGGTTTGCGCGGGGTGGGGGCCCTGCGGTCGCCGGTCCCGGGGAGGCGGGCCCAGCAGGTCCTCCCGGGGAAGGGGAGGCCTGGGCCGGGGGGGCGGGGAAGGCCGCCCCAGTCCCACGTGCCCCTCCCTCCAGCTCACCCACCTCTTCGACAACGAGGGCACCGTGCTGTTCGCCATCTTCATGGCGCTGTGGGGTGAGTCGCGCGGACCTGGGGTCACCTGAGCAACACACGTAGACACGCCCCTGAGGCCTCCGCTTTCTGCCGCAGCCACCGTGTTCCTGGAGCTATGGAAGCGGGAGCGAGCCCGAGTGGTCCTTCAGTGGGAGCTGTACGGGTGGGACGAGGACCAGGTGAGGCCGACCGGCGGCTGGCTTGGGCCCTGAGAGCTGCTGAGTCCGAGGGGTTCCGTGTCCAGGGGCTTCCCGTCGAAGGTTCCCGTGTCCGAGGGGGTTCCGTGTCCGAGGGGTTCCACGTCCCAGGAGTTCTGTGTCTGAGTGGGTTCAGTGACCAACGGGTTCTTGTGTCTGAGGGGGTCCTCTGTCGGAGGGGGGAATCTTGGGCCCCAGGGGGTTCTGTGTCTGAGGCAGTTCCGGCGTCTGAGGCCAGCTGGGTGCCTGCCACAGGAGGAAATGGCTCTGGGGCTCATCACCTGCCCGGACTACCAGCCGCGGCTGCACCAGCACTCCTACCTGCGGAGCGCCATCATCCTTCTCCTGTCCCTCTTGATGGTAGTCCTGGGCTCCCTGACCCCGCCCACCCTGCTGCCACTGGGAGGCTGGAGAGCAGCTGAGGCAGCTCCCTGAGCCCGCCCACCCTGCCGCCACCTAGATCTGCCTCATGATCGGCATGGCCCACGTCCTGGTGGTCTACCGAGTGCTGGCTGCCGCCCTCTTCAGCTCGGCCTTGCCCTTCCTGGGGGAGCAGGTGACCACGGCTGTGGTGGTGAGCGGGGCCCTGGTTCACTACGTGACCGTCATCCTCATGACCAAGGTAGGGGTCGGGCCAGGGGAGGGTGCGGGGCAGGGTGCGGCTCCGCCCAGGTCCAAGGTGAGCCCTGTCTCCCCTCCTGCAGATCAACAAATATGTGGCCCTGAAGCTTTGTGACTTTGGTGAGAGAAGGGCTTTGCGGGGAGAGGATTCAGGGTGGGGGTCTTGGAACCCTGGGGTGGGAAAATGGGGCCCATGAGAGGCCAGGGCATCCCGCCTGGGAGACAGGTGAGGGTCCCAGGTGACCCAAGTTTTCAGGATATGGACAGGCTGGGCGTGGGCTGTCACTGGGGGAAGAGCTGGGGGAACGATGGCCCACATCTCATTCCAGAGAAGCCCAGGACCTTTTCAGAGCGAGAGAGCAAGTTCACTGTCAAGTTCTTCACTCTGCAGTTCTTTGCTCACTTCTCCTCCCTGATCTATGTCGCCTTCATCCTGGGCAGGTATGGGCCGCCGGCTCTCACGTGCTCTCTAACCCTGGAAATGGAGACACACGCTCTTTTTAATTTTCAAAATGAATCAAGCTCAGAACACGTGGAAGCCTAATACCGAAATGTGTGAAAGAAGAGCGCAGTCAACCCCCGACTGTCCAGTTCACGTCCCAGAGATGGCACTGCTTGTTGCGTCTGCCCAGATGTCTTTGCACATCTAAGCTCGCACAGATGCGCCTGGTTTGGAGCGTGTGTGTGTGCCTTGGCTGGGCCGTGGCCTCGCTGCTGTGTATGTGTGATGGTCTGAGGCCGCTCTCTAGTTGCCGCGTGGGGGCTTCCCCTTGCTGTGGCTCCTGCCGCAAAGCGTGGCTCCGGGCACACGCGCCTCAACAGTCGCGGTGCCAGCCTCGTTGCCCTGTGGTGGCGTGTGGAATCTGCCTGGACCAGGGGCTGAAACGGTGTCCCCTGCATTGGCAGGCAGATTCTCAGCCACGGGGCCAGCAGGGAAGTCCCAGACACACCGCTGACATACGTGGTCTGTCATGTAAATTATCCTCTCTGCCTCCCCCTGAAAGCACACAGTAGGCACCTTCCCTGTCCGCAAGGGTGGGGAGGCTTTGTTTTTAAAGCCATACGTGAGCATTCCTTTGAGAGATGTTCTTGAATTTATTTAACCACAGTTGGTGGCCATTCGGGTTAATTCCAGTTTTGAGCTTTGTAAGTAAAGTGGCAGTGGGCGTCTCATATACCAGGCACAGGCACACACTTCCCCTCACCTTCCCAATTCGTGGAGTTAACCTTTTGATCCAATCGACATTTTCTTGTCCTTTCGGAAGAAAGTAACCGCTCCACGAGTTCTCCGCGTTTGCTCAACTTTTGTAAGTTACACTGCTGTTGTTCAGGCGCTGAGTCGCGTGCGATTCTTTGTGACCCCCATGGACTGCAGTGCACCAGCCTCCCCGTCCTTCACCGCCTCCTGGGGTTTGCTTAGACTCATTAACCCCAAACTCTCTAGCAGAACTTTGAAAACAGAAAACCCCTCCCAGTTCACTGAAAGACATCGTGAGGTCCTTGGAGAGGCTTTCCTGGCGTCTGTCCCCGTCTCCCGGCTCTGCTTGGCCTTCCCATCCTGGCGAGCCCATCCCCCTCTGCCAGGGAGGACCTCAAGTTTTCCAGGGGCTTCCTGAGAAAGGGTGCGCGGGAGATCACCTGCGCAGGTCCCTCTACTGAGGGCCTCGCTGCGCGGCTGCTGGGGGCAGGGTGCTGCGCTGGGTGTGGTCTCCCGCAGGCTTGAGGGATAGCTTCGTTGGCTTCCAGGGTTCTGCTCCACAGGCCTGACGGCAGCGCGATTCTGACTCTGCGTCTTCTCACTATCCTCCGTCTCCGGAAACCTCTTAGCAGTGTGAGTCGGTGGCTGTTTCTCATTGCACGTTGCTTCAGTAATTCACGCCTCTGTCCTCCACACACCAGCGTTTCTCTCTCTATTGGACGGTGTCCACCACCACGCAGACGCGCCTGCGTGTCCCTTTCAAACGCCCTTCTCCCTGTCGTGCCCAGTTTCTGGCGTCCCCAGCCCGTGCCTCTCCCGCCCCACACCGGGGCCGCCTCTGGCCGCTGACTGCTGCCCTCCTCCTGGCCTCTAAAGAGCACTTGACCCAGAACCCTGGTCCCTCAGAGCCCGCTCCTGCCCTGTCTCCCTCCATAGGCCTCACTCCTGCGCTGGCCAGGAATGCAGAATCCAGGCTGATCAAGTGGAAAGAAATTACCGGATGCTCACTGGGCCTGGAGCCTCAGGTCCTTCCGTCTCAGTGATTTTCTGATGTGTCTGATAGCCCCCTCCTTTGGTTCCCCCTCTTCCCGTCTGGGAAATTCTTTTTGTTTGGAAATCGGATCTTCTGAATTTATCATCCAGTTTTCTTCGCTTTTTCCTTCCATCCTTGTCCCAGTTTCTCAGAACTTTCCTTGGAGTGCCTCCCTTCTGCTTGGGTTCTTAGTTTCAGAGGACTCCTGTCGCCCTTTCAGGGTCTTCACAGCCCCCTGTTGGTGTTGCCTGGACACCAGGGTCTTCTCGTCTGAGAACGTGGCCTCTCTTCCTGCCACTCTGGCGCTGCTTCTGTTCCTTGCAACTGTTTTATGCTCTTTTGTTCACTGGTCTCTGATTCTGGTGTTAGAGACCTTCCTTCGATGTCTTATTCTTGGACGCGTGTCTTTAACTGAGAAAGGCATGTGCCAGGGTGCTCTGGACCACGTGTCTCCTGGTGGGGCCTCTTGCTCTGTCAGTTCCCGAAGGGGAATCCCTGGTGTCCTGCCTGGAGGAAGGAGGATGCCTTTGGTACGCTGGGAGCCCAGCTGGGGGAGGGATAGCGCGGGGTCTCGGTGTCCATTGGCTCAACCCTGAGATCTGAGTCTTTGGTTGTTCAACCCCCTGGAAGTGTCTCTATCTTTTCGCTTGTGTAGGGGGATTAGAGGTCAGATGGGAGGCCCAGGGGTTCAGCCAGGTGTGCATCCCATCCAGCGGGTGCCCCTGGCTGACCAGCGGGGCCCAAGTCCTGGGTGCTCCGGGCGAGGCGGGGCTGCCGGCTGTTCGGAGGGGCTGCTGGCTGTTCAGACGTCAGCCCTGCAGGTTTGATCCAGCAGGATGTGTCGAGGGGGCTGCAGGCCTCTCCAGTTCCCTCCCAGCTCTGAGGTGATGCCCGGCCATGGGTGTCGGCAGCCAGCCGTTTCAATCGAAAGTTGGGAGTGTACATTTACGCGGAGGTGAGCATTGCTAAAGCAACCTCCAGAAGCGCTGTGGTGACTCACAGAGACACACGCTGTGCGTGTGCACACCCCCTGCTGATCTGACCAACAAACGCTCCTCATCTTTCAACGTGCCTTATTAAAACCTATTAGTGAGAATCCAGCTTCTTCCCAGATACTTATTGGTCATTAAATTTCCGTTTCTATAAACTGTTCACATCATCTGA
The DNA here is from genome assembly GCA_006410555.1 of Capra ibex. Taxonomy (NCBI): domain Eukaryota; kingdom Metazoa; phylum Chordata; class Mammalia; order Artiodactyla; family Bovidae; genus Capra; species Capra ibex. The sequence goes on from SJYO01038983.1 coordinate 31,931,341, forward strand.
GCATTTCCGTAATCTCAAGATCAAATGGGTTCTCTTTTGGCGTTCTTAAAATCACGTCATATTTTACTTTGCTTCTTTTTTGACCGTTTCTTTGTCGAGCAGCTCCTCATTGTTCCTGTTGTTTCCAGCTGCCTTTCCCCCCTTGCATGTCTGTGCAAACTGTCTGTTGCGCGGGGTCCCTTTGTCCATGGGCCTCCTTGGGAGCCCTGACCTCTCCCACCCTGGGCTGCTTGCTCTCCACGCCTCCTGTACATCTGTCTTCTTGGAGCTTCCATTGCTGCTTTCCTGGGTGAGGACCATCACTTTCTGATTCCCAAGCCCCCTTCTTTCTTGGTTTTCGCTTTCATTTATTCTGAGAAGGTACATCGGAGAGGTAAACTTTCTGAATTCTTCTGTGTCTCAAGGCGTCATGTTCTGCCCTGGCACGTGACTGATACGGCTGGGTAGAGAAGTCTAGCTTCCAAACAGTTTTCCCTCGTAGAACTTCAAAGACATGGCTCCTTTCTCGTTGAACGTGCAAAATGGGTGATGAGAAGGGTGCAGAAAATCTGAGTCTTGTTTTTTCCTAGTTGACCTAGATTTTTTTCCCTCTGGCAGAGGGATCTTCTGTTTGAAGTTAGGGTCCTCTCTTTAAGCAGGGGGACACTCGGGGTGAGTCTTTCCTTCCCACACTGTGCTGGGCAGTTGTCGGCACCTTCCAGTGAAAGAGCCAAGTCCTGCTTAAGCTCGCGAACTTTTCTTCTTTTTAACCTCAGGCCTGTAAGCTTTCCCCTCGCTTCCCCTTCCTGTGAGTGCTGGTCCTCCCGGGCTGTCCTCCGCGCCTCTGCCTTTCTCTCTCGTGTGGCCCGCCTCTCTGTCTCTGCACTCCACGTCTGGAGGAAGTTCTCTCACTTTGTCTTTTTTGCCTTCTGTTGTTTTCTTTTAAGAATTTTAAGACAAAGTCTTAATTTCTGAGAGATTTTTGGTCTTTGTTATCCTTATGGTGCCCTTTTTTTGTTTCCACAGATACAGTACGCTCTTGAAGACATCAATGTTCTTTTTTCCCTTTAAGTTTTCTTCTGTTAAATATTTGTTTGGCTGCACCATGTCTTCGTTGCGGCCTGTGGGATCTAGTACCCTGACCAGGGATTGAGCCTGGGTCCCCGGGACGGGGGGCTCGGAGTCCTAGCCGCTGGGCCACCAGAGGAATCCCATTTCCTCTCCTCGTCTCATTTCCTAAAGGGTCCATCTTCCTGGCCCTTCGCCGCAGTCTCTCTCTGTTGTCCAGCTGCTTTTCCTCACGACTGAAGATTTGCAGCCCTCCACTGACTTTGGATAACGAAGGACTCAGTTGATTCCCCCTGGCGGGTGGAATATGTCTCTATGATAATGACTCACGCCACGGACACTCACACATTCTGTCCTAGGTCATGTTCGTCAACATGCCCTGCGGGGCAGGGACTGCAAACCCCATTTCACAGATGGGGTGAAGCTCCTCAGGGTCACACAGTCAGCAGGCGGAGGAGCAGACGAGGCCGACCCTGGCTCCTCCCGTGCGCCGTCCCTGCAGGCTGCGCTTCCAGGCGAGGAGGCGAAAGCCTAGGCAGTCTCTCGTGTTCCTCTGAAGGCAGCTTCTTTTTGTTATGAGGTTTATCAGTACGTTTCTTCACAGTTCCTGTTTCTCATGCCACGCTCAAAAAGGCCTCCCCCTCCTCAGAATTAACAGTGTGTTCAGCTGTGGTTTCCTTTGTGCTTACGGTGTCAATAGTTTAAACACTCAGATCTTTGATCTGCAGGAACTGGTTCTGCAGCAAGGGGCACAGGAGGGAAGCTTGTTTTGTTTCCAAGTGACAGCTAGCTGTCCCCAAACCATCTGCTGACTATTTCGTCACCAACACCACCTTCTGCACACACCAAGTCCCATCATTTGCCTGAATGTTTCGCTCTTTCTGTGAATTCCGGTCATTATAGTCTAGTATCTTACTGTGTAAATTTTACTCTGTTACGCTTTACTAGCATTAATTTTATTTTTCTCTTCTTTTTCACTTTTCCTTTTTTGTAGTTATTTACATGTTTATTCTTCTAGGCGAACTTTCATTTTTGTCAAACTCCATCAAAATTCTGTGGGGTTTGCCTTAGGATTGCAGGGAAGCTATACATTCTTCTAGGGAGAACTGACCTACATACTGTATTAATTTTCTCTTACCACAACTTAGTGCCTTTAAACAGTACACGTTATGGACAGTTCTAGAGGCCGAGTCCAGAAGGGGTCTTGCTGGACTGAAGTCAAGGTGTGAGCAGGGCTGCATTCTGTCTGGAGACCCCCGGGGAGAGTCCGCGCTGTTGCTCCCTGCGGCTTCTGGAGGCTGCCTGGAGTCCGTGGCTCCTGGCCCCTTCCTCCTGTCTGCACAGCCAGGGGCGTCAGGCTGAGTCCCTTTCGTTTCGTCGTCCCCGACTCTCCTCCTCCCTCAGTTAAGGGCTCTGGTGATTAAAGTGGGCACACGTACATCACCCAGGACTCTCTGTCCATTTTAAGGTCTGCTGACTGGCACGCTTAATGCTGCCGTGTCCCATAACGAATGCCAGGAGTCACGATGTGGACGTCCTTGGGGGCCTGTCGTTCTGTCTGTCTCAAGCATACGATCCTAATTTTTTCTACCAAAGAACAAGGGTTCTCTATTCGAGTCTTGTTTGGATGCTCTTTAGCTGGCATGTGAACTCCGCTCTCAGCTCAGTCGCTCAGTCGTGTCCGACTCTCAGTGACCCCATGGACTGCAGCACGCCAGGCTTCCCCGTCCACCACCAGCCTCCAGAGCTTGCTCAAACTCACGCCCATCAAGTCGGCGATGCCATCCAAGCATCTTGTCCTCTGTCGTCCCCATCTCCTCCTGCCTTCAGTCTTTGCCAGCATGATTTTCTTTTCTAATGAGTCAGCTCTTCGCATCAGGTGGCCAAACTATTGGAGTCTTAGCTTCAGCACCAGTCCTTCCAATGAATATTCAGAACTGATTTCCTTTCGCATTGACTGGTTGGATCTCCTTGTAGTCCGAGGGACTCTCAGGAGTCTTCTCCAATAACACAGTTCAAAAGCATCAATTCTTCGGTGTTCAGCTTTCTTTATAGTCCAACTCTCACGTCCATACATGACAGTTGGAAAAACCATAGCTTTGACTAGACGGACCTTTGTCAGCAAAGTGATGTCTCTGCTTTTGAATATGCTGTCTAGGTTGGTCATAGCTTTTCTTCCAAGGAGCAAGCGTCTTTTAATTTCATGGCTGCAGTCACCATCTGCAGTGATTTTGGAGCCCAAGAAAATAAAGTCTGTCACTGTTCCCATTGTTTCCCCATCTATTTGCCATGAAGTGATGGGACCAGATGCCATGATCTTAGTTTTCTGAATGCTGAGCTTTAAGCCAACTTTTTCACTCTCCTCTTTCACTTTCGTCAAGAGGCTCTTTAGTTCTTCTTCGCTTTCTGTGCCATCTGCATATCTGAGGTTATTGATATTTCTCCTGGCAATCTTGACTCCAGCTTGTGCTTCATCCAGCCCAGCATGTTGTGTGATGTACTCTGCATATAAGTTAAATAAGCAGGGTGACAATATATAGCTTTGACATTTTTCTTTCCCAGTTTGGAACCAGTCTGTTGTTCCATGTCCAGTTCTAACTGTTGCTTCTTAACCGGCTTACAGATTTCTCACGAGACAGGTCAGGTGGTCTGGTATTCCCATCTCTGGAATTTTCCACAGTTTGTTGTGATCCACACAGTCAAAGGCTTTGGTATAGTCAATAAAGTAGAAGTAGATGTTTTTCTGGAACTCTCTTGCTTTTTCCATGATCCAGCGGATGTTGGCAATTTGAACTCTGGTTCCTCTGCCTTTTCTAAAACCAGCTTGAACATCTGGAAGTTCACGGTTCACGTATTGCTGAAGCCTGGCTTGGAGAATTTTGAACATTACTTAACTAGCGTGTGAGATGAGTGCAGTTGTGTGGTAGTTTGAGCATTCTTTGGCATTCCCTTTCCTTGACTGGAATGAAAACGGACCTTTTCCAGTCCTGTGGCCACTGCTGAGTTTTTCCAGTGTGTTGGCATATTGAGTGCAGCACTTTCACAGCATCATCTTTGAGGATTTGAAACAGCTCAACTGGAATTCCATCACCTCCAGTAGCTTTGTTTGTAGTGATGCTTCCTAAGGCCCTCTTGACTTCACATTCCAGGCTGTCTGGCTCTAGGTGAGTGATCACACCATCGTGGTTACCTGGGTCGTGAAGCTCTTTTTTGCACAGCTCTTCCGTGTGTTCTTGCCACCTCTTCTTAGTATCTTCTGCTTCTGTTGGGTCCAGACCATTTCTGTCCTTTATTCTGCCCATCTTTGCATGAAATGTTCCCTTGGTATCTCTGATTTTCTTGAAGAGATCTAGTCTTTCCCATTCTATTGTTTTCCTCTATTTCTTTGCACTGATCACTGGGAGAGGCTTTCTTATCTCTCCTTGCTATTCTTTGGAACTCTGCATTCAGATGGGTATGTCTTTCCTTTTCCCCTTTGCCTTTTGCTTCTCTTTTCTCAGCCATTTTTAAGGCCTCTTCAGACAACCATGGCAACCCACTGCAGTGTTCTTGCCTGGAGAATCCCAGGGACAGAGGAGCCTAGTGGGCTGCCGTCTATGGGGTCGCACAGGGTCGGACAAGACTGAAGCAACTTAGCAGCAGCAGCAGAACCATTTTGCCTTTTTGCATTTCTTTTTCTTGGGGTTGGTCTTGATCACTGCCTCCTGTACAATGTCATGAACCTCTGTCCACAGTTCTTCAGGTACTGTGTCTATCAGATCTAATCCCTTGAATCTGTTTGTCACTTCCACTGTATAATCGTAAGGGGTCTGATTTAGGTCACACCTGAATGGTCTAGCGGTTTGTGTGTGCCAGCACGTGCCCACAGGCGTGTCTGGGCACAAGGCTCACATCTGGCCGCTGCTCACCTGTGGGGCGGGTCTGCTTCCCTCCCCTCCAGGGCCCACTGTGCCCCGATCCCACTCTTGTCCTGCCGCCTCCCTCAGCCTGGCTGTCCTCCACAGGATCAACGGTCATCCCGGGAAGTCAGTGCGCCTGGCGGGGCTGTGGAAGCTGGAGGAGGTCAGCCCGTCCCGGGTGCCCTACTGCCCTCTTCCCGAACTGCCCTCCCTCCTGGCCTCTGCCGGTGCCCCGTGCCCGCGCGCACCTCCCGCCCTTGCCTCTGCAGTGCCACCTCAGCGGCTGCATGATGGACCTGTTCGTGCAGATGGCCGTCATCATGGGTCTGAAGCAAACGCTCAGCAACTGCGTGGAGTATCTGAAGCCGTGAGGACACCCCCCAGCCCCGCCCGGGCGCCGCCCACCGCAGGGAGTCCCGCCCCGCAGCGCGCCCCGCCCCCGCCCCTCGCCCCACCCCCTGCTCCTCCCCGTTCTCCACCCGGTTCTCCTGACCCGTAGGTGGCTGGCGCACAAGTGTCGCTCCTTGCGGGCCCCGTCTCAGGACCCCGAGCTGGGCCGCTGGCAGCGCAACTACCGCCTGAACCCAGCCTACCCCTTCAGCCTGTTCGACGAGTTCATGGAGATGAGTACGCGGGGTGGGGCTGCGGGCCGAGGGGCAGGCCGAGGGGCCGGCGAGGAGGCGCAGGCTGACCGCCCGCGCCCGCAGTGATCCAGTACGGATTCACCACCATCTTCGTGGCTGCCTTCCCGCTCGCGCCGCTGCTCGCGCTCTTCAGCAACCTCGTGGAGATCCGCCTGGACGCCATCAAGATGGTGCGGCTGCAGCGGCGCCTGGTGCCACGCAAGGCCAAGGACATCGGTCAGGGGCCGGCCAGGGGCGGGGCGGCCAGCGCGCCAGTCTCCCTGAAACCCCAGCTCTAAGCCTTGGGGGCAGGAGGGGCCCTCACCCCGCGGCGGCCCCCAGCCCTTCCCAGGGTCTGCATGGGTTGGGGGTTGAGCCCAGGCCCCAGGAAGAGGAGGGGCTGGCATGCCCCCACCAACCCCCCCCCACCCCCCCCNCCCCCCGAGCCTTGGGGAATCAATGGGGCCGGGGGAGGAGGCTGGTAGGCAGACCAGGCCTCCCTCCCTCCCGTGGCCCAGGGGCCTGGCTGCACGTGCTGGAGATCATTGGCGTGCTGGCGGTCATCGCCAACGGGATGGTCATCGCCTTCACGTCCGAGTTCATCCCCCGCACGGTGTACAAGCACCGCTACGGCCCCTGCCGGAGAGGCGCCCAGTCTGAAGTCGAGTAAGGGGACGCTGCCACACCGCCCCTGGGGGAGTCTCCAACTGTCCAGAGGCCCCTGCGAAACTGGCCCCACCCCAGGGGAGCCCAGGGCAGGGCGCGATGCTCCCAGCTTCTCCTGGGGTGGTCTGCTCCCGCCCTGTGCCGACCTGCAGACCCGGGGTGGAGCCTGGGAGTGCGGACTGGACCCCAGGAGGGCATTAGTGTCCCAGAGCTAGCTGTCTTCTGAGCAAGTGCCGTGGGAGTGACTCCCCTTCCGAAGTCAGGCGCTTTGTGGGGTCTGCACGCTGTCCTCATCCAGCTCCTCCAGCCCTTCGGGGGGCTAGGTCTCCAGGGGTCTCTCCTAGGAAGGCTCCCCCAGCCCCTACGAGTCCCTTCAGCCTCCCCGAGGGCCCATCTCCCATGTACAGAGGAGGAGGAGAGGGTCTGCACCGTGGCCCACCCTGACGGCCCCCACCGCGTCGGGCTGGATTCGAGCCAGCACCCTGGAAGCCTGAGGGGCCACACCAAGCTCCTGTCCTCTGCCCACAGCTGCTTCACCGGCTATGTCAACCACAGTCTGTCTGTGTTCTACACCAAAGACTTCCAGGATCCTGCCAAAATCGAGGGCTGGGAGAATGTGACCGAGTGCAGGTTTGGACCCCCACCCCCTGTGAGCACCCTTTGAACTTCTGACCCCTGACCTCATCTGCTCCCCACCCCAGGTACCGGGACTATTTCTCTGCCCAGGACTCCAACTTCTCGGAGCAGCACTGGTTCCTCCTGGCGATCCGCCTGGCCTTCCTCATCCTCTTCGAGGTGAGCCCGCACGGCAGGGACCCTGGAGTGGGGCAGCTCTCTGACCCTTGATGTCCCTGTGCAGCCCTTCTGACGTCCCCTGTCTGCCGTCCCCAGCACGTGGCCTTATGCATCAAGCTCATTGCGGCCTGGTTCGTACCCGATGTCCCACAGTCTGTGAAGAATGAAGTCCTGAAGAAGAAGTACCAGAGACTGGGGCAAAAAAGGTGGAGAGGCGGGGCTGGCTGGGAGTGGGGAGGGGCTGGGGTGGGCACACTCAACCCCTTTCCTGCCTCCAGCTGCAGCCCCAAGAGCACGGACGTGTAGGGGACCCGGCGCAGGTGGTGCCCGGAGTCCCACGACTCAGGAGCTGCCACACCGCCTCCCACCCCAGCCTGGCTGGCTGTGTGTGGGGAGCTTTAAGAAGACGCGAGTGCTTGTGGGGGCCCTGGGGGCCCGTGTGTGTTTGGGGTGTCTGTGGACTGCACCCTTGTCCGTGGTCTGCGAGGCCTGCTCCATGCGTTAGGGCTCAGGCTTGGCACTGTGACTTGAACTCTCAGGGGCCCCTGCCAGCCCTAGAAGGGGAGGGCGGGCAGCGGCAGAGGCTCCCGCGCAGCCACGGTGCAGGGGGCCGTCCTCTCACTTCTGGGCCCCAGATCTTGCCCCACCCCCTGGCTCCCTTCAAGCAGCAGAATTTTCTGTAATGAAATAAATTTTTTCTGTAGATTTCTGGGTCTCTGATGGATTATGTCTGCCCTCGGGGCTAGCAAGGTTATACTCAAAATCCTGTCACATGCTAGCAAGGTTATGCTAAAGATCCTTCAAGCTAGACTTGAGCAGTACTGAACTGAGAGCTGCCAGACCTACAAGCTGGGTTTTAAAGAAACAGCGGAACCAGAGGTCAAACTGCCATTTGCTGGGTCATCAAGAAAGCAAGGGCCCTCCAGAAAAGCATCTATTTCTGCTTCACTGACTACACTAAAACCTTTGACTGTGTGGATCACAACAAACTGGAAAATTATTAATGAGATGGAAGTACCAGACCACTGTACCTGCCTCCTGAGAAATCTGAATGTAGGTCAAAAAGCAACAGTTAGAACCAGACATACAACTGACTGGTTCAAAACTGGGAAAGGATTATATCTAGGCTGTATACTGTCACCCTGTTTATTTAAGTTATATGCAGAGTACATCATGCAGAATGCGGGCTGGAATGAAGACTGCCGGGAGAAAAATTAGCAACCTCAGATATGCAGATGATACCACTTAAATGGCAGAAAGCGAAGAAGAACTAAAGAGCCTCTTCCTGAGGGTGAAAGAGGAGAGTGAAAAAGCTGACTTGAAACTCAACATTCAAAGAACTGAATGGCATCCAGTCCCATCACTTCACGGCACACAGGAGAGGAAAAGGTGGAAACCGTGGCAGATTTTATTTTCTGGGGCTCCAAAATCACTGCGGACGGTGACTGCAGCCATGGAATCAAAAGATGCTTGTTCCGTGGAAGGAAAGCTATGGTAAACCTAGAACAGAGCATTAAAAAGCAGATACATTGCTTTGCCCACAAAGGTCCAAACAGTCAAAGCAGTGGTTTTTCCAGTAGTCATGTATGGATGTAAGTTGGACCATACAGGATACTGAGCGCCGAGGAAGTGTCGCTTTCAAACTGCGGTTCTGGAGAAGACTCTCGAGAGTCTCCTGGATTGCAAAGAGGTCACACCAGTCAATCCTAAAGGAAATTAACCCTACATATTCGTTGGAAGGACTGTTGCTGAAGCTGAAAATCCAATACTTCGGCCACGTGATGCGAAGAGCTGACTCACTGAAGAAGACTGATGCTGGGAAAGATTGAAGGCAGAGGGAGGCAGCAGGTGATGACATGGTCAGATAGCGTCACCGACTCAGTGGACAGGCATTTGAACGAATTCTGGGAGAAGCGGAGGACAGGGGAGCCTGACTCCTGCTGCAGTCCCTGAGGTAGAAAAGGGTGGGACCTGACTTACCCACTGAACAGCAACAGGGTTAGCTGGGAAACAGGTCCAGATGGGGAAAGGCCTGGAACGCAGTAACCTCCCGCTCTCCACGGAAAAGTGAGGAGTGCCTGCACCTGTTAGGGGCAGAGTCACGGCAGCTTTCCTGGAGGAAGAGGAAGAGCTTGGGCCGAGGGCCAGAACTGCCGCGGGCGCCCCTGGGGGCGGCGGAATTTCTGACGAGTCCCTGGGGCACCAAGCCAGTCCGGGTTGGTAGGGCCGGTTTGGCCCCTGCCCCCAGGCCCGGCGGCCGCGACCCCACAGGGCTGAGCGCAGGACATTCTGGAACACCAACCAGCCTGCGGGCGCAAAGCGAGACGCTAGGGTCCGCCCTCGCCCCGGCCGCTGGGCGGGGCCGCACCTGCCGCCGTCGCCGGGGCTGTCGCCGCCGCGCACCTGGCCCAGGTGAGCCGCTCCGCCCTCGCGGCCGCGCGAGCCTCGAGTCTGGGCCGCAGGTGAGTGGAGATCGCTGCTCCTGTCGGCGGAAGTGCGCGGCGGTTTTCGGCTCCCAGGAGCCAGGACCGAGCCTGGAGCCTCTTGGCCCGCGGAGCGTCTGGGCTGCGACCGGTGCGGTTCCGCAGGAAGCGACTCGGAGCCGGGCCCGCTGCGCGCGTCGCCGGCGCTTACCTGAGGCCTGGCCCCTCGGGGTCGCGGGGGCGAGGGCCGCTCTCCCCGCTCCGCCCGCGGCCCTCGGCCAGAAAGGGGAAAAGCAGCGCCGCGGCGAGCGGAGCCCAGGCCCCAGGCCTCCCAGCGCGCACCTGTCTCCGGGCGGAGCTACCTCCGGCCGCGCGGCTCCGCGAGCCCGCCCCCCGCGCCCGCCAACCGCGCGCGCCCCGCCCGCCCGGCTCGCCGCCGCCGCAGGGCCGGGTGCGGAGGCCGGGCCACCCTCCGGAAGGCGGGGAGCGCGGGGTGGGGGGCGCGGGGCGTGGCGGGGGCCCCCCGGCTGGCGGCTGGCGGGGCCGCGGCGCCTCGGCAGAGACGTCCGGGGAGGAAGCACGCGCCAGGCGCAGAGGGCCGCCTGCCCCAGACGAGGAGGTCGCTCAGACCCTCTGGGTGCCAAGCAGCCGGCCAGACGGCAGGCCGTGGGCACAGGGGGCGGTTGCGGGCCGGGCCTCCGGGCAGACGTGGAGCCCGGGGAAGGCGGAGCGCCCTCGCGGGGCCGGGCTTTCTAGGAGCCGCGGGGCGCGCGGCCGAGCGCGCTGGGCGGTGCAGGGGGCGGGCTCCCGCCCCGCAGGCGGTTCTCTGGAGCGCCCGAGGCGCGGGGGGTTTCTTCTCGCTCTGGGGAGGGGGCCCTGGGGGACGCGGCGGGGAGGCCGGCCGTGAGCGGAGGCGGCAGAGCGCCCAGCCGAGGGTGTGAGGCGGGGACGCCGGCCGGCTCGAGGGGCGGCAGGCAACCTGGCAGGAGCTCTGGGAGGCAGCAAGGCTGGTGGGGACACCGGGGACTGCCTAGCTCGTTGCCTCCGCCTGGGCGCTTCTGGGCAGGCCGCTGACCGCCGGCGCCCATCGACCTGTCCATCAGGTGCTTCTGTCGCTCACTCAGCCTCAGGGCCCACCGGGGCGCCCTGGAGGAGCTGCGGCCCAGTGGTGAAGGCGCGCGGGCAGGGTCTATGGGACCTGAGCCCAAGATGCACCGTTATCCAGAGGCCCTGAGGGCCACGGGGGTGGGGGTGTTTGAGCAAGGCGCCTTGGAAAGGGTCAGATTAAGGATGTGGGATGAGACTGCTCCAAGGGAAGGCCCTGCCCCAGGGGTGAGGGCAGGGACAGGGGCCACGAAGGACCCTGCCTGATTCCCATGAGCAGTGCCATCAGCCACCAGTGCTGGGCTGAGTGCCAGGTCAGTCCAGGATGAGGGTGCAGAGGAGTCTGTGGTGACCTCAGGCTGCCCCTGACCTGGGCTCAGATCTGGGAGCCTCGCTGAGGCCTCCTGACTGCTTCCTTATGTAGAAAAAGGGGCTAAGGCCCACGTGATAACCCAGGTTGCTTGTAACTGCTCACTGTTTGGGGGCTACACCTCGGAGGTGGCCAGGGCGGGGGCCGGAGAGCTTTGCTAAAGGTTCCATCATTGGTGAGAGTCTCCACGGTAGCCGCACCACCCCAGCAGGTCAGAGATGCTCGCTGGGGTCAGGGGAGCTACACGGAGCCCGCCCTCTCCAGGTGCCGGGTCCACAGGGCTGTCCGGGAAGCAGGCGAGGCTGCCCAGCTCCTCGATGGTGTGCGGGACAGCCCTGATTGGGGGTCTGCTGGCCAGGACCCGCACATATCACCGTGGGCCCCGGCTTTCTAGACCTAGCCTGAGAAGGGAAGGCCCGGGCTGTGGTGGACTGGGGCGGGCCCCAGAGGAAGGAGCCGCTTGACTCAGAGTTACAGGAAGACTGGGGCAGGCGGGGCTGGCGGGGAGAACCACCAACTGCCCGCCAGCCCGCCGGGGAGGAGGGGTGCCTGGGTGGGGTTTAGGTTTAGGAGAGGATGTGACTGCAAAGCCAGGAAGCTACCGGGAAACTTCTGATTAAAACACACAAACAAGAGCCGGGTCCTCGCCATGCCCGGCGATGCATCCGGGGCCGCGGTGCTACTTTAGGCTGGGCCAGGGGCCCAGCTGAGCAAAGCGATCGCACTCAAGCTCACGCCAATGACCTCAGTGACGGGCATCCCCTCCTCAGGAGGAAAGAGCTGGAGCCAGGTGACTTCATGCCTTCCCTGCTTAGCGTGAGCCTGCGTCCCTGTGCTCAAATGCCTTTCCCGGCCTGAGGCCTGTCCTCAAAATCAGGCCTGTGTGAGCATGCAGCTCGTGTGTGCACGTGTGTGCGTGGGGCAAGTGTGCCTGTGAGAGGAAGAGGGGTGATGGGAGGCCGAGGGTGGGCATGAGCGGTGTGTGTGGTGTGCGGTGCACACAGATGCTCTTGGCTGCATGCCCTGGGGAGCTTGGCCAGTGTGTGTTGTGTGCCAGGTATGCGGGCCGCCATAGTGTCAGGCGTGTGGGGAGTGTGCGCATGTGCGCAGGGGCCAAGCGTGCAGCCACAAGTGGTGTGCAGGGGCTGGGGGTGCAACACAGAGGCTGTGCAGAGGAGAGGGGGCGTTGCAGCGGGGCCACTGGGCACGGTGTGTGGGGGGCACCTGCCACCTGGCCTTAACTTCCAGGAGGCTCCAAGGGTGACAGGGGTCAGAGGTGTGTCAGTGTGTGGAGACCAAGGGGCCACGACTGGGGTTGCCCTGGACCTTCTGCTCTGGGCCGGGGGTGCGAGCTGCCCAGGCCCCCACAGCCCTCGTGGCTGGTTCTTCTGCTTCAGGGACCTCCCAGGCTGCCCTCCACTCCAGGCGGCTCAGGGCAGGACCCTCTGCCCCTGCCTGCTGGGAGGGAGCCTGTGCTTCACCCGTTTGTGAGGAAGTCCCAGCCCAGCCAAGGCAGGGGCTCCAGCTGACCCTGGGTCCACGTTGGGTCCCCTCCGTGCAGAGGGAGTTGGGGGAGCTTGTCCCCGCAAAGCCTCACGGGCCCCGTGGGGAGGGGCCTGAAGGAGGCGGGGCCCCAGTGCGTCCACTCACAGGGAGGTGGGAGAGGACTGGATGCCCAGTGAGAACCTGCCTGGCGCCAGGGAGCAGGTGCCCGAGGCCCGGGGCCAGGACGCTGTCCTCGAAGGCTCTGAGCCCGGGCTTCACTGACCCGCCCCGCAGCCCAGCTCACTAAGCTTTTTGTGTCAAGAGGTGTGTATGTGTAGCTGCTGCCGTCTGGCGGGCGGCGGTCCCACCCTGTGTGGGAGAGAAAGGCCACCTGTGGGTCGATGGGGGTTTGCCTCGGAGAACCGACGGACAATGCGGACGAGAGTCTGTGGTCTGAAGATGACATTTTATGCACAGGACCTGGAAGGAGGGCTGCCCCCGAGACCAGCCTGAGCCCCGCGGCCCCTTCTGCTCGACACCTTGGCCTCATGTGCTTTGTTCTTGCTGCATCCAGGCTGGGAGTGAGGCCCCCAGCCCCTTGGAGCCTCAGTACAGGCTGAGTGCCGCCGTACACAGCCCCCATCTGTATGTGGCAGCCTTGTCCCAGAGGACCTGGGAACCAGGCCAGCTCCTGGGCTCAGGAAGCGTGCCAGGGGTGCTGCCCACCCTGGGCCGTCGGGTGTCCCTGGGGCAGACGAAGTTCAGTCCAGGCCGTGCGCGGTGCTCTGCGGCTTCCGCAGGACAGCTGGGGCAGAGGCGGTGCTTCTGAGGCCAGAGTTACACGTTAACTCATCCTGTTCTTGTTTACCTTGCTCCTGGGGATGGCGGCAGCCTCTGACCCGTCCTGGCGCCCTGACTGACCGGCCACAAGGACAGAGAGTGAATCTTGCTCAGCCCTTGGGGGATCAGCCTCCTCAGCCAAGGAGCCCCGTGGCGCTGTGGGTGGCACCAGTGTCCAGCCTGCCTCGAGGAGGCCCCGGCCAGACCATGGCAGGTAGACAGTCAGAGAGGGTGGGCACGGGCTCCACTCCACCTCCTGCCCCAGGCTGGCTCCACGCTGCAGTGCGGTTGAGATGGGTCCTCCCCCTCTCCTGCTCATGGGGGGTTGGTAAAGCCCAGGGATACTGGGAGTGGGTGCTGGTGGGGGCCACTGGGATCGGGTGGGTAGATGTGGGCTACTGGGAGCCCTCCTGCCAAGATGAATGGCTTCCTTCTCTGACTGCCGGCTTGGGCTCATCACCCCAATTTAAAGACCAGGAAGTTCAGGTCTCTGGGAGGTGAGAATGCTTGCCTGTGGCCAGAAGTAGAGGGTCCCGGAACCCCAACTTTCTACCAGGTTGAAGGTGCTGGCATGTCCAGCCCAAGTCTCCCAAATCACCACTGTCCAGCTGAGGGGCCAGGGCCTCGATGCCACAGAGTGGGCCACAGGTGCACGCAGAACATGTGTGCTGGCTCCTGCCCTGGGCACACAGGCAGCTAGGCGGGTCCTGCAGGGCTGGGGTGGCGGTGGGGTCACCTCAGCCGTGACTCTGGCCACTGCCCTCCACACTGACATCCTCTCTGAGGACAGGGCAGCCACATCCGGGGCAGGCAGAACATGTAAGAACTAGCCGCTGCTGGGAGAAGATGTGCCAAGGGCCAGGCCCTGTCCCCCTGGGACTTGTGGGTGGACACGGTGTGGTTACCGAGCAGCACGTGCCACTGGCCTCCGTGGTATTTTCCTGGCCCACCGACCATCTGTGCACAGTGGGAGGCTGGCATCACAGGCACAGGTAACCCACGGGGTCCTCTTTCTGCAGGAGCCTGCGACAAGGCCCCTGACTTCCTGTCCCCGTCTGGAAACCAGGTCCTGGGGCTTGCCCTGGGCAGCACGGTCACACTGAACTGCACAGCCTTGGTGGTCTCGGGGCCCCACTGCCCCCTGCCCTCAGTACAGTGGCTGAAAGACGGGCTGCTGCTGAGCAATGGAAGCCTCTATCACCTCCATGAGCACTCCTGGTAAGAGATGAGGTGTCCAGGGTCAGGCGCCATGCAGCCAGTGGCCTCTCTGGCCTACACTCTGGTCTGTAGTCACCTGGACATGCGCTGGGGAGTGACTGGGCAGCCACGACGTGGGCAGAGCGCCACTCTGGATGCAGACTAAGCGGCTACAGGGACAGGCGGCCCCTCTAGACACTCACCTTGTAGACCACCCAGGGCCATGGGCGCCAGCAGAGTGCTACGGCCTGAACCCACTCATTGACTGCTGGGCCAAGCCTGGGATGTGAGCACCTCCAGGACCCGGACCCAGGATCAGGGTGACTGTCCCAAAAGAGACCCACACCCCCGCCATATTCTGGCTGTTTCTCTCCGCTTACGGTCTAGGGACTGCCAGGAAGCCCAAATCTGCAGCCTCTTTGGGTGAGTCCCAGACAACTGGGGCTCTGGGGCATCCAGTGATGCTCTCGGGCCCCAGGTGAGGGGGTGGGGCCTGGTCTCCCCAGGGTCAAGACCAACTGGTCAGAGGTGCTTGTGTCCAGTGTCCTGGGGATCAACCTGACCAGAGCTGAGGACTTCGGGACCTTCACCTGCTCCCTCCAGAACGTCAGCTCGTCTTCCTTCACTCTTTGGAGAGCTGGTGAGGGGGTGCACGGGGGTACGCGGTAGGAGGGAGCCCTGGGGAGACTTGAGGCCCGGAGGGTGCTGGGGAGGCTCAGACAGCGGCTCTGTCCCCAGGCCTGGCGGGACACGTGGCCGCGGTGCTGGCCTCGCTCTTGGCCCTGCTGGCCCTGCTCCTGGTGGTGCTGCTGTACATGAGGTGTCGGCTCAATGTGCTGCTCTGGTACCAAGACAAGTATGGGGAGGTGGAGATGAACGGTGCGTGGGGCCCGGACGTGGGGGAAGGGGGCCTCCCAGGCTCAGTCTGCAGGTGGGGGTGAGGAGGCATCCGTCCCTGGAGGGCTCTGGAAGAGGGGTGTCCCTGTGCAGCCCAGGAGGGCGCGGGGCGGGCAGAAGGGGGTCACGGTACCCTGGTTCCAGGCCTCCACCCGGAATCCTGTGCTGAGGACGAATCAGGGCGGTGCTTGAGCCAGGGTCTGCTGAGTCTCTCTCGTCTGGGGGGCTTGCCTGGCTTCCCTGGCCGGGGGGAGGTTTAGGGGACCCTGAAGGTGGCTGGTCCAGGCCGGGAAAGCGGCCGCGCTGACCCGCCGCTGTCCGTAGACGGGAAGCTCTACGACGCCTACATCTCCTACAGCGACAGCCCTGAGGACCGGAAGTTCGTGAACTTCATCCTGAAGCCGCAGCTGGAGCGGCATCGTGGCTACAAGCTCTTTCTGGACGACCGCGACCTCCTGCCGCGCGCGGGTACCGGCTCCCCATCCCTTTCCGCTTGGGCCCCGCCCCCGCTGGGTCACAGGTCCCGCCTTCCAAGGCCACGCCCCTCAGGTCTGGCTCGGCCCAGGCCCCGCCCCAGGGCCCCGCCCCCTTGAGCCCATCTCCCCTTTCCGCTGGGCCCCGCCCTGCCCCGGTGCACGCCCCGCCCCCGCTGGGTCACAGATCCCACCTTCCCAGGCTCCGCCCCTCAAGTCTTCCTCGGCCTCAGGCCCCTCCCCACCGCGCCTCGGGCTCCGGCCCCTCCCAGGGCCCCGCCCCTCCGGGGCCCAGTCTGTGCTGCCCCGGCTGATGCCCGGGTCCTGCAGAGCCGTCGGCAGATCTCCTTGTGAACCTGAGCCGCTGCCGGCGACTTGTGGTGGTGTTGTCGGATGCCTTCCTGGGCCGGGCCTGGTGCAGTCACAGCTTCCGGTGGGTCCCGCGCTGGGCTGGGCGGGCCTCAGCCGCGCCCGCTCTGACAGTGCCGCCCTCGCAGGGAGGGCCTGTGCCGGCTGCTGGAGCTCACGCGCAGACCCATCTTCATCACCTTCGAGGGCCAGCGGCGCGACCCCGCGCACCCCGCGCTGCGCCTGCTGCGGCAGCATCGCCACCTGGTGACCCTGCTGCTCTGGAAGCCCGGCTCTGTGGTGCGGAGGGGCGGGGCGCACGGGGTGCTGTGGATGGGACCCCGGAGGGGAGGCTTCCGTGGTCAGCTGCCCAGAGGAGTGGGCTTTTGGGGGCCGAGGAGGCCAGGGTCTTTATGTGTTGGCACCACCCCCCTGCCAAGCCCCATTCACGTGGTCACATCCGTTAACTGCCCCACCTTGTCTCCAGACGCCTTCCTCCGATTTTTGGAAAGAGCTACGGTTGGCGCTGCCACGGAAGGTGCAGTACAGATCGATGGAGGGAGACCCCCAGACCCGGCTGCAGGACGACAAGGACCCCATGCTGATTGTGCGAGGCCGGCTCCCAGAGGGTCGGACCCTGGACCCCGAGCTGGACCCCGACCCTGAGGGGGACCTGGGTAGGCCCACCAGCCCCACCCCTGACCCCGAGAAGGTCAGCCTGAGTTGGAGGGAGGCTGCATAAAGTGAAGGAGCCCCTGAAGGGGCCCAGGTGCTGGGGACCGTGCCCGGCAGCCATGGATGGCTTTAACTCCCAGCGCCTCCCGCTGCCTCTTCCATAGAGGTGGTTGGGCCCAGGGCCTGCCTGGGAACCGCAAAGGCCACCATGCTGCAGGGGCAGCAGGGAGTGACCTGGCAGGAGGCAGGCAGTGTGCAGCCCAGCCTGAGGCCTGGCGGTGCCCCTCCCCAGGTGTGCGAGGGCCTGTCTTTGGGGAGCCAGCAGCTCTTCCACACGCAAGTGTGGTCTCGCTTGGAGAGGGCCAAGGCAGCGAGGTGGATGTGTCGGACCTTGGCTCCCGGAACTACAGTGCCCGCACGGACTTCTACTGCCTGGTGTCGGAGGACGACGTGTAGCCCTGCCCCCTGGAGCAGTAGGGTGCCGGGGTGCGGGCGGCAGGGCTGGGTGCTTTTAATCCCACACAGCAGGACCTGTCTACTTGCAGTCCTGGGACCTCAGGACAAGAGAGTGGACCCAGCCCCAGCTGTCCACCTCCTGCCAGAAATAAAGACGTTTTGAATCCCACCCGAGTCTCAGCCTCTCCCCTGCGGCAGGAAGCAGGTGTGCGGTGTCCTGGGTGGAAGGCCCCTCACTTCCGCCCTGGACCGTCTGGGGCCCTGGTTGGTGTTCCGCCGGTCAGTCACGTCTGAGTTTGCGACCCCATGGACTGCAGCACGCCAGCCTCCCCTGTCCTTCACTGTCTCCCGGAGCTTGCTCAGATTCATGTCCATCGTGGCGATGCCGCCCAACCAGCTCATCCTGTCACCCCTTCCGCCCGCAGTCTTTCCCAGCTGGGTCTTTCTAACGAGCTGGCTCTTTGCATCAGGTGGCCAGAGCACTGGCGCTTCAGCACCCAGGGCCCTGGACCCTGCCCTTGTCTCACGTGGCCACCTGGTCGGCACGCCTGGCCGCCCCCTCAAACGCTGCCCCTCCACCCTGAGCCAGCTCAGGCGCCTCTCTCAGCGCCCTCCTCAGGCCTCCCTGCCCTGGGCCGTGACTGCTTCCAGTCCCACTGTGAGCCAGACGGCCCCTGGGGGGCAGGCCCCTTACAGACTGCAGGTGCTGAGCTTTGCGGGAACGTCTGTTGTAAACTATCTCTGGGAGCGTCATGACCAAATGGCCTGACATGGTGGGATGGGGAGGAGTCCCAGAGCTCCTGGACCCCAAGCCTCAGACAGTATGAGTGAAGCTGTCAGGGCACCCCCAGGGCGGGGCAGGGTAGAGAGATGTTGGGGTGCAGGTACCATGTGAGCACAACCCAGAAGGGTGGCACTAAAGTCAGCAGCGGGCACACTGCCCAGAAGAGGCCATTCCTCTGCACAGGTGTCTCATTCAGCTCGAGGCCGCCTCCGCCGTCCGCCTCCGCCTCCGCCGGCTCTCCTGCTGTTGGGACGCTCCCTCCCCGGGTCCTGTGTCCCCTGACCAGAGAGATCTGTGCATGGGCCCGGGGGGAGTGTCCTCAGGGGCAAATACGGCTGTGCTTGGGGACACTGTTGCACCCTTAGACCTGACCAGCCAAGGAAGCACGAAGGGCTGCGTCCACAGCCACCTTTATTCCCACTGTTGGCTGTCCCAAGGCACCGCTGGGGCACAGCCAGCACCACCTCTGCCAGTGTGACCTGGCCACCACCCCAGGCATCAGAGCAGCCTCAAGCCCTGCCCCCCTATGCCCCGCAGAAGCCAATTCCCCAGCTGCAAGCCCTCGTTCCCCTCCCCCGTGGCCCAGGCCTTCACGTTGCATGTGGACAGGGCTCCAGCGAGAGGCCCCTGGGCCATCCTCAACCTTCTCCTCCAGGCCGGCTGGCGAGCAGCCCTGAGCTGAGCCCTTCCCTAGGAGGCTGGGTCACATCGCATTCTCCTTCTCCTGGAAGGCTTCGCCTATGGCCCCAGGAAGTCCTCCTTCCGGTAGCCCTTCTGCAGCGGAGAGGGGACCCAGAGTCAGGGCTCTGCTGCCCCACCTCCAGTATGCTGGCAGCAGGCCTGGGTCATCCAGGCCTCCTGTGCAACGTGGCTTCCCTGTCCCTCCCTGCTGTCCCGCCTCCACACCCCATGCTCGCAGACCCGCCCGCCCTGGGCCACGGGAACATACCGCCCGGAAGTCTCGGTGGAGCTTGTTGTACTGCCACAGGTTGGCCAAGAGGCTGGAGGCCGCCCGGGAGGACTTCTCACTGTCAGGGCTGGGGGGTGGAGGGCAGGGGTCAGCGGGGTGACAGGCACGGCCAGGAGGCAGGGCCAGGCGGGGGGCAGGGTGGGCATGGGGTTTGGGCCCTGACCTGTCCCGCTTCTTCTTGATGAAGACCAGCTTGCGGAGCCCGTCGAAGTAGAGCAGGTCCCGGGCAGCCACGGGACTGGCCACCACGAGGTTGTTGAGGACAGCTATGATGTTTATCAGCACGTCGGCTGGAGGAGACTTCTCACCCACGCTGCCGGGCAGCTTCTCGATCAGGTGACTCACCAGCTTGGTGGCTGCCAGGAGGTCGGGGAGGTGGGTCTCCACTGCCCCTCCCCCCGCCGCCCCCGTGGCACCTGCCGTCCCCTGCTCCCCCAGGGAGCTGGCGAGCCTGCCTGTCCACTGACTGGCCTCCCAGAAGCTGGCCCCAGGGTGGCAGTAAAGGCAGAGTCCAGGCGAGTGCCCGGTCCACAGGGGAGGCGGAACCCAGGCTGCTGGACGGCCGACTCACACATCTCATCCTTGTTCCTGGCGTTGCGGGACAGGTTTCGGATGAGGCCCGTCAGTGAGCGCAGCTGGTGGTGGTCAGCGGTCCGAACCCGGTCCAGCAGCGGGCTCAGTATGCGCTCCTGCTCTAGAGCCAGCCGGCTCAGCACCCCCGCCCACTGCCGGCAGGAGGGGGCTGGTGAGCGAGGTGCTTGGCGCCCCAAGCCACCCGCGGCTCAGGCCCTGCCAGCACAGACCTCCTGGCGCCTCCCTCAAGTCCGGCACAGAACCCAGGTCCTCAGGAGCCAAGGCCCCTGCCGTCTGGGGAACTGACCTCACGCGCCCGCTGCCGCTTAGCGGCCCCCGCCTTCCCATCCTGCCCAGCCTGGCCCCACAGCCTCACCCTGCGGTCCCCTGCGGTGATGTTCTGCAGCGCCCCAGCCGCCGCCTCGGTCGTGTGCCGGTTGAGCTCACAGCGCTGCAGCAGCCGGTTGTACAGCCCCACGATCTGGGGGCTCCACAACCACTCGAGGCCCTTGGGGTCCTTAGACACCTCAGCAAAGGTGAGGGCATCGGCCGTGAGGGGCAGCTGGGCAGGAGAGCACGGAGGGTTAGCTGAGGTTGCCTGGGATCCCTGCTTCTGCCCGCCCGCCCCAGTCTGGGCCCACCTCTCGGAGCCGCCGGCTCTGTGGAGTGAAGCAGCCCACCGCCTCGCCCGGGGGTACCCCCATGTCCTGGCGGCCCCGGCCCTCCAGCCGCTGAAGGGCTGAGGGTGGCATCTCGTCGTACAGGCGGTAGGACAGGTTCCTCAGCACGCACACAGCGTTCTCCACACTCTGTGGACGGAGGGGACCGCGGTCAGGGCAGGCTGGTGCCCCCGGGGCCCCCGGGCCCAGGCCGGCCCTCACCTTATCCTCACACTTGCCCACGTCCAGGGCGTGGTTGATGTAGGTGACCAGCGCGTCCACCAGCCCGTGGCACTCACGCATTTTCTGGCGAGTGGCCTGGGAGGCGGAGCTGAGGTTCCTGCGGGTGGAGACACGTGAGAGGCCCGTGCAGGGACCCCAGGCAGAGCCACCCCACAGCGAGCTGAACCCAAGGCTGAGCTCCTCCCCCGCCCTGCGCTGGGCCCACCCCCAGAACCTCCTGCTCCTGGTTCCTGATGGACACTGTCGCTCCCACGCTTTTGCACACCTACCCCCAACCACTCCTCAAATTGTCCGGGGTGAGGGCAGGTGAGAAATGTCAGGTCAAGTCCCTGATTTAAAGAAACCTGAGCCTGCAGTCTGTTGACATCTGGCTGGGCGGGGGACACCTGGTGACCCACTCCACTCGTGGGTCAGCACCTCTGCCTTGCTGGGTCCGTCCACTTCCCCCAGTGACCCCGCCCCCACCAACCCAGTGGCTCCGCCTTGTCCCTTGGACCTCAGGGCCCCACGGCCACCCGGCGCACCTGAGGAAGCCGGTGGCATTGTAGAATATCTCGGCTTCGGAGGCGTTCTGCTGGATGAGGGGTGGCCCGCCTGCCCCCGACAGGGGGCTCAGCACCAGATCTGTGAGCTGCTCCAGCGTGTCCCGGGCCAAGCGGTCCTTTAGGCAGTCGCTGGAGGATAGGTTCCACAGGATCCCTGTGGCGGGTGGGCCACGGCTATGGTCAGGGACCAGCTCTGGGGACCTCTGAGGCCTCCGGCCCCTCTGTCTTTCTCAGGTGGTAGGGAGAAGGCTCCTGACCGCTCCCTGCGGGGCACTGCCAGCCTCACCCGTCAGCCTTCCTGGGGACAGCCTGGGTGTGACCCAGAGGGTCATGGGGCTGCAGCAGGGCAGAAACGATGACCCTTGGGGACATGGGCCCTGGGGTGGAGGCTGGCTCCAAAGAGACATGCCAAGGAATGGCCATGGGGGACGAGGGAAGAGGCGGTGGGAGGTGCGGGAGTTGGGTGGTAGAGGGGTGGGATAGCAGGTGGGGACCAGGCCACCTGTGACGTTTTTGCGGAGCTCGTCGTCCTGCTCCCGCAGCGCCCGCAGCAGCTCGAAGATGCCGTTCTCCTCCACCAGGGCCAGCTTGTTGTCTGCGTTGTCATAGACGAGGTTGCGCATGGCGCCTGTGGCGTGGCGCTGCACTTCCTGGTTGGCGTGGTTGAAGAGCTTCACCAGTCTAGGCACAGCCTGCAGACTGCGGGCCTGCGGGCACAGGCATGCGGGTGTTAAGAAGTGTGCAAACGATGGATGGGTGTGTGCAGATGCGTGCAGATGTGCTCAGAGGTGTGCAGGTGTAAGCAGATGTGTACACTGAGAGACGTGTGTGTCTATATTCAGGTGTGTGCAGATGCGTGCAGATGTGCTCAGAGGTGTCCAGATGTAGGCAGGTTATGTACGTACATATACAAATGTTTGCAGAGCTGTGCAGGTGTGCGCAGAAGTGTGCAGATGTGTGCAGAGGTGTGCAGGTGTGTGCAGAAGTGTGCAGGTGTGTGCAGAGGTGTGCAGGTGTGTGCAGAAGTGTGCAGATGTGTGCAGAGGTGTGCAGGTATGTGCAGGTGTGCGCAGAGGTTGCAGGTGTAGGCAGGTGTATACACTGAGAGACGTGTGTGTCTATATTCAGGTGTGTGCAGAGGTGTGCAGGTGTGCAAAGGTTGCAGGTGTAGGCAGGTGTGTACACTGAGAGACCTGTGTGTCTGTATTCCGGTGTGCGCAGAGGTGTGTGGGTGTCAGCACGTGTATTCAGACACGTGTGAGTCCATCCCCCCACCCGTCCTCTGCTGGGGATGCTCTGGGTAGGCCCAGGTCTGCCCAGTCAGTTTGGGGGTCAGCGAGGGTGGCCAGGGACCAGAGGACAGGGAGTGAAGGGGGTCCATGGGCGTGGTCAGCAGGGACGGTCACCTGCTTCTTGGCGGCTGCGTCGCTGTAGCACTTGTGCTGAATGTAGGCAGCCCCCAGCACCTGCAGGTTGGGATCTGAGGCCATGAGGTACTTGACTGCTGAGGGCAGGTCGATGTCATCGAATCTGCAGAGACAAGAGACGGGTTAGGCTGATCTGAGGATGGACTGGGGTCGTGGCAGAAGCCACCCCCGCAAACCCGTCCCAGCTCACCCGCTGCTGAGCCTCTGCAGAGTGCGGTGGCCGCCATAGCTGTCCAGCCCGCGCATGTCCGGCAGGTGCCCCGAGTCGCCAAGGCTGAGGCTGCGCACAGAGGGTGCGCGGGTCACGGGCTCCGGGATGCCCCCGGGCCCGCCCCCAGCCACTCCCCGGCTGCGGTGGCTGCTTTGGAACCGCTGCAAGGTCCGCATGGCAGGGGCACGGATGGTCCGGCTGGGTGGTCCCTCGGTAGCCTCCGGCCAGTCCAGGCCCCCAGCCCGGCTAGAGCTGGAGCTGGCCTGGCGCTCGTAGGCAAAGGCCCTGTAGGAGGACATGGCTGCCGGCTCCAGCTGCTCGGACACCACGCTGTATCGGTCATCCGGGCACCCGGCCCCCAGCCTCAGCGAGCGCAGGGACAAGGTGTCGTAATCTGCCCGGCTGCCTGCCCCACCACGCTCATGGAAGGACACAGGCCGGGCAGGCATCGGTGCGGCAGGTGGGGCACCCCGGTACCCTGCGGCCCCAAAGCCACCACCCCCGTTGTGGATGGAGCTTAGCCTCCGACTGGAGCTCAGGTCCACGGCCGAGCGGGAAGACCAGGAGGCAGGGCTGTAGGTGGGCTTGGCGATGGGCCGGAAGGTCTGTGGGGCAGGGAGGGGAGGGGAGGGCAGTGAGGGGGCACGGGGGCTCAGCGGGTCTGTCTTCCTGACCGCAGAGCCCAGCCCCCCTCGGAACCTCCGCCTCAGGGCTCCAGGCTAGAGGGGCGTCACTCACCGAGGTTTCCCCACTCAGGCCCTGGGAGCGAGAGCTGAAGCCGGCCTGCAAGGTGTGGTACTGAGCCCGGGATGCACCTGCAGGCGGGGCAGGGGCAGCACAGCCCGCTGGGCCAACGGCAGGCGCTGGCCTCCTGCCTCCCCTCCGCCCTGAGGCTGGCGGGGCAGCGCCTCGCCACCCCTCCCACAGCCCCCAGCCCCTCTGGGGGGGGCGACAGACGCGCTCACCCTGCTGACCTCCTGGCGGCCTCGCCCAGGAAGCTGCACAGGCCCCTGTGGGCCTGGCGTGTGCTGTTGGCCCACCACGGTGACACTGCGATGCTTAGGGACACGCTGGGCCCCGGGGCTGGGCCCCTGACCCACCTGGCGGGGCCATCCCCACCCCTGGCACACACAAGCCCAGGGCACGGGCGCCAGCCAGACGGCATGGTGAATGGACGCGGCGGATGGGCGGGGAGCGGAGGGAAGGGGGCAGCCTGGACCGCCAGGACGTGGCGGGTGGGTGAACAGCCTGGCGCGTGAGCGGGTATCTAGGCCAGGAGAATGGAGGGGCGCTGAAGGGGCAACTACACAGACACGCGGGTGGACAGGCCCGCGGCAAGAGCTGAGGGCACCCTGAGAGGAGCGGGGCAAAGGTCACACCAGGCAGCGCCGTGGGAGCCCGGCTGGGGTGGCTTCACCTGCTGGGCAGGGCCTTTGGATGGGGAGGGGGTTCCTGAGTCCCAGCCGCCCAAGGCCAGGGGAGAGAGACTGGGCGCAAGGGACTCAGGGCAGGGGTGAAGGGGAGGGGGCCCCCTCCCAGCCTCTGCCTCAGCTAGGTCTGGGGGGACTCCTCCAACTGGAGACCCACCCAGGTTAATGAGGCTTCTGGGCAGGGGCTATTAACCCTTTGATGCCAGGAAGGCTCAGCCTGGGGGGACACACCCCGAGCCTGGGGACCTTACCCCCACCCCAAAATTATAATCCTCTTCCCCCTAATTGCCAGGGTAGCTGGGGTGGTAATTAACCCCTCCCTGCTCCCTCCTCTACCCCATGACCCTTGGGCGTCCAGCTGGGCCATGAGCAAGGCTGAGAGGCCCAGGGCGGGGAGGACGCAGGAACCCAGCGGCCCCTACGCTGACTGGCCCGCACCTCCCAAGCGGCACTGAAGGCCAGTCCTGGGAAGGGCCTTCGAGCATCTGTGACCAGGGCTTGACCCTGACACCCCACAGGCTCTTCTTCCCGTCTGACCTCGGTGCCTGCTGCTGCGGCCTGGCAAGGAAGGGTGCTATTTCCAGGAGCGCCCTGAGGTCGCTGCCGCAGTCGTGCACATGCGTGCCCGGTGGAGCCGGGTCTCTGCACGCAGGGGGCTGCCTGGCCCCGAGGGCGTTCCCCGCGGGCTGTTCTCAGCGGGAGTATCTGGGCCACTCTGGCAGGCCCCCCGCCCCCGCCCCGCAATCCCGCAGGGAGACCCTGGCCCAGACAGGTGGTGGCTCTCCTCCAGCAGCCCCAGACCCCGCCCCTCACTGTCCTGTCTGCTGGTTCCCAGGGGGTCAGGGGTGGATGCTGGAGTCTGGGCATCTGTGTCTCTGTCTCTGGTGGACCGATGTGTATGTCCGAGTGTCTCTGAGACTGCGTGTGAGCCCGTGGGATGTGGGGCGTGTGCGTGTCCTGGCTTTGCCGACCGAGATGGGCCCGGCTGGCTGGCCGCTTCTCCCATGTCTGGCTGGGGCAGGGGGCTCAGGGCACAGGGGGCAGGTGGGGCCCACCCTGGCTCACGCTGAGGACCCCAGGGTCCCTGCTGGGAGGTAGAGGCCCCACCCATGGCGTCTCCCACGCCTGGCGGGGCGGGGCGGTGACTCAAGGCGGCCTGGTGAGTCAGGGAGCTGAACCCGGAGTCGCCCCACGGCGGCCTCCAGCCCTGGCACCACCACGCCCCTGGGGCCACCCCTACCTGCCACCCTCTGGTGCCCACCTGGCCCGCATCCGCCTACCTCTGGCCGCCTCGGCCGCCCCGTCGGGCTCGGCGGGCTCATTGTGCCGCGGTTGCTGGCCCAGCTGCAGCAGGCGCGCGCGGACCTGCTCCTGGACGCGGGCCGCCCTCAGCCGCTCTGCCTCCGGCCCCTCGGCGCCCCGGCGGTCCAGCTGCAGATCCGAGGGCAGCGCCAGGGAGCACACGCCCGCCTCGGGCTGCAGGGCGGAGAGCAGGAAGTTACCGTCCTGCATGGCGGCGGGCACTGGGCGGTCGGCCTGGCCTGGGCCCCGTCGCCACCTCAAGCCCGAGCTGTCTCGCCGTCTCTTCCCGCGCGGCCCTGTCCCTGAAGTCCCCTCCCCGCTGGCCTCGCCCAGGGCTGGCTCAGAGACTGACACCGCCCAACCCTGAGCTCAGCGAGGGGCGGGGACACCTGGGCCAGGTGGGAGGGCGGGGCTGCCCAAGGTGGAATTCGGGCGGAAGAACAGGCCCTGCGCGCTCCCCTTCCTTCCGCCCGTCCCGGGACGGGGCAGAAGGGGTCTGCGCCTCCGGAACTGGCCGTCCCGGTCGTCGTCTGTCGGGCTTAGAAGTTTAGAAGAGACGAGTTTCGACGACCTGAGGCGGTCGAAGACTCCGGGATCAGTCTTCCCGGAAGACCCAGGGAAGTACAGGGGGTCTGAAGGAAGGTATTGGGTAAAAGTTTAGGTCAATAAGTAAGGTGTTTTGTCTGTTTCGTGGGAACGGGAGGACCTCGACCGTAAGGTCCGTCGACACCTCCCTCCTTTTCTTCCGCACCCCCTACCTCGGTTCCCAAAAGAGAATGGACATTCCTCAGACCCTGTTAGATCCCTTCTGTCCCGTGAACTTTTACCTTCCTTCACTCCCCAGTCGGATTCCTACAGAACTCCTTTTCCGTCACCCTGCCGTTCACATTTCCCGTGCGTCGCCGAGCCGGACGACAATTGTTCTGTGGCGTCTCGTCCATCGACTGGTTGTCGTCTTCGCGTAAAGAGGGTCAAGACCTCCGACCCACGGGTTCCAGTTCCGCCGTCAGTTAAGCCATAGACTACTCCTGGGAGAACCACGTCTCCCGACAGAAGGTCGGCACAGGAGTGTCCCGTCCTCCCCCGAGATTCCGGAGAAGAAGTCAAGTCAAGGTAAGTCCGTGAGTCAGCACAGGTTGAGAAACTCTGGGGTACCTGACGTCGTGCGGTCCTCAAATGAGTTTTAGAGAAGACATATTTCCGTGATTAGGATGAGAATGGACGAGAACTGGATTGATACATGGTTTCCGGGGTGGATGTTTGTGGTAGTGTCACCCCTAGTCTTCAGTTGGCTACCTACAGCCCCCCTGTGTGACTCAGGTATGATCCCTCGGCCGAACCCTTCCACGTCTTCGTCGTCCCTTCGGTCCATCGTCCACAACCCCCGCCCCCCCNCCCCCCCCCCCCCCCCCCCCCGGACCCGCCGAGAAGACGGCCATTTCAGCCGAGGCGACGTCCGAAACTCGTCTGGGATTGATGAGAGTCTCACCGGACCAGACTCTCCTCCGTCACGGACACCTACCCCTCTCGGCCCTTCCCCCGGACCACCCCCGGGACCCTCACCCCTACCTCCCCGGACCCACCCCCTACCACTCCAGTGGTAACGAACACGACCCCTTCTCATCCTTCCGGTCCAAAGTCCGTGTCCGATTTAGACTGACAGACCAACCCGGTCACCAGGGTCGTGTCAGTAAACCCAGTCCGGTCCCAATCTCTCTGTTCCAGGTCTGTCCGGGTCCTTCGAGTCCTCGAAGGTCTCCGTCCCCCCGTGTACCCCTTCTACCTCTGACTTCCGCCCCCACGTCTCGGTCGGTCACCCCGCCCCTGTTTCCGTCCGCCCCGAGGTCTCCTCTCGGGGCCGGGGTGGAGAGGACCCCCTCCCGCGAGTCCCTCTCTCCTTCCTTGGCCGGCGGCCTCTCCCCCCGGCCGCTTTCGGGACAGTCTCGGTGCGACCTCTTCGGAGTCCCGTGTCGACCTCGGAGCGTCCGACCCGGCGGTCTGCGCGGGCCGAGCGGGAAGCGGGGGAGGAGCGCGTGCGGGCCCCCACCCCTGCGCGCAGACCGGGCGGGGCGCGCCGGGACCCCGCGCCTGGCGCCCCGGAAGGCCGCCGTGCCCGCGGCGACCGACGAAGAGGACGCGGACTCGCCGTCGCGGGCGACCTCGGCTCCCTGCGCCGTCCCGACGCCTGGGTCTCTGCCCCGGAGACCGGGCGGACGGGCAGGGGAAGGGGTCGACGACCGGTGTGGGGCGGGACATGGCTGACCGGAGGTCCTCCCACTCCGGGCGCCCGACTCCGAGGCGGGAAGGACGGTCGTCCTGGCCAAGCACCCCCACGCCGGGACTCCACCCTCGACCCCGGAGGCAACCCAGGGACCTAGTTATCACCCCGCACCCCCACTCGTAGAAGACCCCCTCCCACAGAGGACCCCGCCGGACTCTTTTAGCCCCGGTGCGTCCACCCGTGTGCGGGGAGGGAGGTGGAGACCCCGGTAGTCAGTTCAAGGTTCCTCTCGAAACCCTCAACGTCTTCTGTCTCCGGGTCGGGTGACACCCCGGAGACGAGGGACGAAAACGTCCGGGGAGGCGCCTCAGTGGAAGGTACCTCCTACGACCGTTCCTGCGGTGGTCTAAGTGACGGGTAAGAGACGGGTCACTGGGGGCCGAGAACCGGTGGCACTGGTTGAGTATGAACCCGTGTGCGCACATAGTACTCTGTGACGTACACTCGCCACACATGTTACCCCGAAACCCCCTATGGGTGGCCCGGTAAGACGGGTCGGGGGAGTTACAGGTCGACCTCCGGGGACGTCCCTGCCCTCTCGTCGATTGGTTCTGGATGCGAGACCTGTGGTTGTGTCCATCGGGGACCGACGGGAGACGGGTGGGGGTGGGGGGCGGTAACAAGGGCCCCTCGTCTTCCAGTCTGTCTCCGGGGTAGGGTCGTGGAGGAGTGAGTCCTACGGTCGTAGGACGTTTTCCTCCGAGACTCTCCGGCGAAACACTCCGAAGGTCGGCCGCCCGGAGGGTTTGCTCGTCCTCGGGCCGCCGGGGGTACATCGACAACGAAGGGATTGTCCTGTCGACCCCGAACCTCCCCCGAGGGAGTGACTTCCCTCTCCCCCTGAAGTAAGGGTCGGGTGTCTCCGACCGCCAAACCTTGACAGGAGCCACCGGGGTCCGCCAACACTCTTAACGGGGCAGAAGGAGAGGTGGGAAAGGGTCCGAGGAAGGACGTGTGGGACCTCCCGGGGTCGAAGGCGCGGAGGGTCGCTTAGATACGGGTGGCGTGTGACGGAGTACAGGACCGGAAGTCACACAGGTAGTGGGCGGACCGGTTCCCCTCGACCGGGCAGTGTCACGCCGACGTCAGTCGGAAAAGGGGTCTTTCAGGCCTGGACCTGGACGTAGACCCAGGACTGAAGGTCCCTCGGGCCATTCCTCCCCGTCCCCCGGCCGACCCACCGGTCTCCTCTCCGACCAGGGACTCTGTGTCGACGGGAGGACGTCCATGGACACGCCGGCGTGTGAGTCGGGGCTCGTCGGACCCCCACGCGCCGTCCTCCACGTGTACGACACCTGCGGCCACGGGGGTCGGAACTGAGAGCCTCTTCCCGTCCTCCTGCGCTGTACCCTCAAGGACTGCCACCACCCACCGTCGGTCCGACTCCGGGTCCGGACGGAGTGTCTCCGGGACGTCGATGTCCGGTCCGTGCGCGAGATGTGCCGGGTGCGGGTCCGGACCCGGGTCGAGACCCGCCTGACACCGGACCTACATCTTCCCGGCAAACGGGACGCGGTCCGGGACGCACCGCGGGAGATGATGGACGAGTCGCGGGACGGGGTCGGGCCCCGGGGACCTGCTCTGACGGTGCCGGAGTCGGGACCCCCGGAGAGGTTGCCCTCGGCACCCCTCACGATGACCCCGGTGCAGAAGACCCTGGTCCACGCGGCGGGGCAGGCGCGCGACGCCCGGAGACGGGCCCCTCCCCCGACGCCGATCCCTCCGGACGACCCCGTCGTCTCCGCGTCTTCCTCCTCCCCAGTCTGGTCTTCCACGTCTCCGGGTCTCGACGCGTCGACGTCCTGTGGACCGGCCCCGCTCCCCACGAGGGGAGACCCCTTCGTCAGTGACATCTCTCCGGCTCCGCCGGTGCCTCTGAAATGGACCCCTGCTCGTGTCGGTCGTCACACGAGACGTTTCTCGGGACCCCGACGACTACCCTCCCTCCTGCCTCCTTCCACTCCGTCGGTCCTGGTCCACTGGAGCCCCGGGAGCCAGGCGAGGGGTGTGGGTCTGAGACCGGACTCGGGGCGGTCTGAACGTCACGGGCGGCCCAGACTCCTCACGGAAACCCCCTACGCCGGCACCCTAACCGTCCTGTCTGGGTCCCCGCGCGACCCCCTCCCCCGACGACACCGGCGCCGCTCTCTGGTCCCCGAGACGGCGCCGAGGTCCTGGAGACCCACGAGGGGCCCGACGACGACGAGGTGGGGCTCCGGCGGTTCCGAGAGGACGTCATGGCGTAGGCCTGCGAGCCGCCCCGGGACCTGTTGCGGGCGTCGGACCCGATGTTCCATTCCCCGGGGGTTTCCCGGACTCCGGGGTGTGGGGAGAGTCCGGGAGTGGGGAGTGGGGTCCGGGGGAGACACCCACCCTGGGCCTGAAGGACCTAAGGAGGGGGTCGGACATGACGCGGTCACCCTTGTTGTCAGCCTTCCCGGGACGTCCCGAGGGGAGCGACGGGACGGGGTCCCGTCCCTGTGTCGTCTACGGCCTGCCTTCGTTCGACCGGGTGTCGTCCCTGTGGCACCCGTGAGGCTCGGACGTCCCGGGGTGTCGTCGGGGGTGGAGACAGACGGGAGGTACCGACTTCCGACCGTCGCTCCCCTTTCCCCGCCCGATGGGGACCTTGCGTCAGCAGACGAGGTAGGGGGTTGGGGGTCCCTCGGTTCAAACGGACCCTCTCGCGCCGGAGACCGGACCTCCAGACGGGACTTCGGTAGATGCCCTGGGTCCTCTAGGTGCAGTTGCCCCGGCACCACGACCGGAAGGTCGACATGATGGTGTGGTGGGTCCACTCCCCGGTGACACGGGGGGTCCCGGTGGGCGGTACGGCGTTCTGACGGACAGACCCAGATCAGGACACCTCGTACAACCTCGGTCCGGAAGTGACGACCCGCGAGTCTTCCCGCCCGGAACCGCTCTTTACGTCAGTCGCCACCCTCGATCTTAGTGGCCGCGGCACCGGAGACTGTACGGGGGAGAGGAGTCCTGAACCTCGAGAAGGCTCTCCGACCACCGACCCTACACCAGTCCCGACACCGACTCAAAACCACGTCGGCACATCTCACCTCGGGACTCCTCCTCTTCATGGTGGACTTCCCACTCTCGCACCGGCAGCGCCCTCACACCCACTGTCCGTTCCCTGCACCTCGGACCTGTCAGTGTTCACCTGTCCGTCCGTCTGCGCACACTGGCGGTCGGGGTGTCCACTGACCCGGCCCTGTCCACGGATTCGGAGAGGCGCTTCATGGTAGAACGGGAAGATACGGGTCCTCAGTACGGGGGACTACTCATGGTGGGTCCCCAGTTGTTAAGACACATGTGGTTGCAGAACCAGGTCTTGTCCAGTCTGGGGTGGGGCGGAGGTGGCTTTTCCCCTTCCTCACACCGCCGACGGGGGAGGGGGCGGAGTGGAGCCGGGGGAGCGGGACAAGGGAAGGGGGTGACGGGGACGGGGCGGGGAGGGGGTGGAGGGGCACGGGGTGGGGGAGGGGGACGGGACG
>SJYO01038983.1:31962583-32029009 GCA_006410555.1 Capra ibex
GGGGGACGGAGTGGGTGGGGACGGGACGGCGGAGACGAGGATCGGACGCGAAACGACGACGGGACCGGGTCCTGGACCCCGTAGGACAGGGGTTGGTCACCGACCACCACCGACTATTCTAGTTCCACGGGAAACTGGGCTTTGACTTGAAAGTGGGACTCAAACTACCCATGGTCGGACCACTCACCTGAGCGTCGAGGAAGTTCCGAGAAGAGAGGAGGGTCTCCTGGAACACAGGTGGGACCTGCGGGGGAAGGATTGTCT
Source organism: Capra ibex (assembly GCA_006410555.1). Lineage (NCBI taxonomy): Eukaryota > Metazoa > Chordata > Mammalia > Artiodactyla > Bovidae > Capra > Capra ibex. The sequence goes on from SJYO01038983.1 coordinate 31,962,848, forward strand.
CGTCAGGGACGGGGCGGGGGTGGGGAAGTCGTCGTGGAACGGGATGGGGGGTCCTCTCCTTCACTTCGTCCGTCTGCAACACGAGGACCCCATGGGACAGGGGAAGGGGGACTCAGGGGTGCAAGCGTCCGTCTTGGACCTCTAGATACTCCGCCACTGCAGGGGGGTGCCGGGGCGGTACTGGACCCATTCCTCTTACACCCCGCACCCCACCACCAGGAGTGTCGTGGAACCGTAACAGGGTGACCGGAGTCGTAGGGGAGGGGGACGACACCCGGAGTACGGTCGTACAGGAGACTGGGGTCTCGTACAAACGCCACCCGACCTACCTCGACTTCCTGGGTCCCGCCCGTACCCGGGAGGACCTCTCCTCGAAGCGGTTGCAGTGCCTCGGGAAGTTCCAGTCGGACCGGGGTCGGGCCTGGAGGTACGAGTGGTGCGGGTCGGGACGGGACTGGCGGAACGAGGGGACGTCCACACCTGCCTCTTACGTCTACCCAGTCCACGACACTTGAAGGACTGTCCGTACCCCCCGAAGGACGTCCGCCACGAGAAACCCCAGTGCCCCAAGTCCACTCACGTCGCCGTCGTCTCCCGCCAGCGGACGACGGGGGACGGGGGGAGTGTCTCGGAAGGGAAGGGGGTTCCTAGTGGTCCCGGCCAGACCGAAAGCTGGGGTACACAGGCCACCCCCAGAGACCTCACACGCAGAGACCGTAGAGGATGGTCCCCTCGTCCGAACTGAAGAGGGAGAGACGCCCGGAACACTGTCAACTCCAGTGCCGGGTCCGTCCCTGGACCCGGGGGAGAGACCTTCGGCTCGACACCGGCAGTGCCTGAGCCGAGGGGGACGGAGGTCCATCCGCGGGGGGTGTGTGGGGTAGGTTCCGCCGGGGTCACACACGGAGCGGGGTGTTGTGGGGAGAGGGACGTCCTGCGTCTCACACGAAAGGGACGAGTCGTCCGGCCTATGTTTCCAGTCCGGACATCCGGCGTGCCCGGCGTGCGCGACGGGGTGCTCGAAGGACCCTCCGAAAGACTTCTGCAACTTGTCGACGGGGCTCGGGTGTCCGGGGCGAGACCCTGTGGGAACCCGGGACTTCGAGGTGCTCGGGGAGGGGTCCGGGGGAGGGACGTCTGCCGGTCCCGACGGGGGGGGCCGGTGCGGGGGGTCACCACGGGGGCTCACCGACATGGGTGGGGAAGAGTTACGGGAGGACCTGGGGGTAGGTGGAGGTACACCGTCGGTCCGAGGGACACCGGACTCAAGTTCGGAGACGGAGATCGGCTCGGGGGTCACTGGGGGCACCTGTCCGGTAAAGGGACGACGAGTAGGGACAGACGAGAGTCGGGGGAGCACGGGAAGGGCACCCCGGTCAAGACGTCTCTTCGGACTCCGTCCACACCCGGAGTGACCCCTCCTGGTGTCCCACGCCCCGCACCCCTCCTGAATCCTGGACCCGACGTCGGAGTGGTGTTTCCTGATACACAGTGCGCGGGTTCGGGCCCGTGAGGACCTAACGGACCCCCGGGTCGTGGGAGTCAGGAACCGAACAGAACGGAGACCCGGTGAAGCCAGTGGAGACTACCAGAGACAGTGCACGGAAGGAGCTCCTTCCTCCCCCACACCCCACGCCTCGTCCCGGGACGAGAGGGGCGGCTGGTCGGCCTTCCTGCCCCGTGCGCCGGAGTCGGCTCCGAGGTGGACGACAGACGAGGTCCGGACTCGGGGTGTCGACCGTGTCGACTGAACCCGAGAGTCCAGAAGGTCCCACCCTGCCGCAGACGACCCCTTCATTTCGAGCCAACCACGGCCCGTTCGACACAGACACGACTCCTCGGCTGCCCGTGGGAGGACTTTCCCTCCGAGAACAGTTACCAGTCCGAAGGCAAGGGAACGAGTACACCTCGTTCACTCACTCAGGGTAGTGCAGACGTGGACGGAGGGAGGGGTGGGGTGGTGGCGGGTGGCGGCGGAAGTAGACCGTTTGACGACGAGAGGCAAGAGTCACCTCTCAATCGGGTTCAAGAGGGTTTTCGTCTATGGTCGTCCACTTGACACTATCTGGTTTCGGGGACTCCTTCTCTCCTCTCCCCACCGCCTCCTCGACCCCAGTGGTCTCGGACGGACGCACGCCGACGCCCCTCGCACCGGCTCGATGTCTGGTCGAAGGACTCACGCGCACCGGAGTCTTACCTTAGTCGGGAACTACCCCGAGGGGGCCCACGGGCGTCCGAAAGTAAGTCGGCGACCGTCACGTCGTCTCCGGGTCCTCCAGACGACCTCGGTTCGTAAATCCGGTGCTACCAGGGGTACTTCGTCTGTGAACGGAGACACCGGGACCTCGGTCTACACCCGTGTCCGCAATCCACCCCGACCGTCCGCCGCGAAACAGGTGTCCTGACTGTAGTGGACTGCAAAGAGGTCCACAGACACGGTGCGCACGCACACACACACACGTGGGTGGACACGTCCCCTTCCCCGTTGGGAGACTTCCCGGAATTGTCCCACCGTTGTGCACACACGACGGACCGACTAGGTCAGGCGCCGTCGGGTGAACTGGTCCAGGGAAGGACCCCGTCCTTCGTAACGACCACTGGAAGTAGACATGGACCGAATTGACGTGGAAGAGACAGGAGTGTGGACCCATACCCGACCTGTGAGACGAGGGGAGTGGTTTACACCCCTGGTCGTCTGGTAGGGGACGAACCTCTGGACATAAGTTGGCGTGTGTCCGATTCGGGTCGAGGGTCGGAGACACAGGTCGTTACCCAACAAGGGAAGGACCCAGTCTGGACCTCGAATCACAACTTTGTGACGGAGGTACGATCAGACTCGTGACCGGAACAGGAACCAGGGCACGTCCTGGTCGCGGGTCCTTCCCCGTCTTGAGGAGGTGGGGTCCAGGGAGGTCGTGTTGGAGACAGAGCCCGACCGAGGCTCGTCGTGTGTGAGTCGTTCCCGACCCCGTGGCGACCGGACGTCGACCCTGGGTAGCGACGACCGTGCACTACCTCTGCCGACCCGGTCGACACCCGACAGTGTCCTCCCCCCGGTGAGGTCCCCGAGGTCCATCTCGTCGAGGTTTCTCCGGAGGTGGGGGTCGGGTCCGGCCCACCCTTCCCTGATACCCACCCCACGAGTTTCGGGACTCGGCGGGACACCAATTCCGGGGACGTTAATCGGACGGGACAGTAACCGGACCGGTGTCGTTCCGGGGTTCCCGGAGTGGGGGTCCGTGTGTCTCACACGCACACACAAATCGTCGGGGAAGAGACCTGGACCATCCCCTAACGTATCCTTCCATTTTACTATGCTCTTGTCCGTGTACACGGTCTCTGTGAACCTTTGCAGGCGTGGGGTTCACAGGGAGAGACATGTCAGCACGCACACCCCCCACGAGGACACGTACACACACACTACCTGCACACGTGTCTACCACCACACTGGCACGGATAGACGAACACACAGACAGAGGTCGGGGGGGGGCGGGGCCTAGGTCCTCCCTCCCTTGGGTGACGACCCTGTCTCTCGTTAGTCTTAATTTCCTTACACTCCAGTCCTCCTGTCGCACTGTTTCTCTTCCAGTCGTGTCCGGGTCGGTGCCCGTCCTTGTACGTCCCGTTCCTGCCTAGAGTGACCGGTCCCTGAGGGGAATTGTGCGCACGTGTGTGCGACTGAGCTCCTACCCGTGTGTGCACCTGAGTCTGAGTGGTGTGTACAAGACCTTCTCTCCGGTGATTTGGTGTCGCACCGTCTCTAGTTTTCGGGTTCAAGGGGTTGAAGTAAGATTTTATGAGTCCGCGGAGGCGGGTCTTCGGTGTCCGACGGACCACGGACGTGTTTCCCCTGTCAGTCCCGTACCGGTTCGGTCGCCCTGTCTCACCCGGGGGTGCCTACGACTCCCACCAGGTCCCCGTGACCCGACGCCACCAGGGATCCCATCGAGGGGAGTCCTTCTGCGGGAGGGGTCGGGGTCGGTCCTTGTCAGGGTCTTCCGTGAAAGACCTTGGTCCAGGAAAATTAACTTGTCGACTCGGACCACTCACCCCTCCCTCCTCGACCGGACTCCCGGCCCCCAATCCCTTGACCCCGGTAGCTCGACTCCCCTTCGGGGACTCCGGGCTCGCCTTCTGGAAGTCTCAGTCACAATCCACGGGCCCGATCCCACCCCCACCCGGAGTCGGGACATCTACCAGTCCCGAGGTCCCCCGACCCCATCTCGGGACCTCAACGCCAGGGACCAGCCCTGTCCCTGTCCCGGGCCGGACAGTCAGTATCAGCCGCAGTAGCTTGAACCACGACTTCTTCCGCCGCCTCGGGAACCGGTCGGCTCTGTCCACGTTCCGCGGCCAGTGGTGGTCGTGGTCCTCGTCCTCGCCACCGTGGTCGCGGGTGTAGCACCGGTCCTACAACATCGTGAACCGGAACCTCGGCTCTGCGGCCCGACGGAGGTCTAGAGGTCGGTGGAAGACCAGAGCCCGGACGCCTGGTCGTCGTCTCGGTCCCGAGGTGTCCAAACGCCCGTGACTCCCGGGGCGGTGGGGGTGGGGTCCGTCGGGGACCCAGGCGTGGAACTCCCCGGGTACGACCTGGGTTTTGGACCGACCTCCCCTCTCCGGACTCCCCCACGACAGACCCGACCTGAGTGAGGGAAGTGACGGGGGTCGACCTATGTACCCGAACTGGAAGGGACCCCCCAGAACCCACCATTTACCAAGTCGGATTCCACCCCGACTTCCCTCGGAGACGTGGGAGGGTGAGGTCAGTTACCTGAGTCACCGGTAGGGTTCGGTCAGGAAGGTCCTGAGGGTTCCCATCCCCCAGGAGTCACCACGACCCTCCGGCGGTGGCGTCCTCGACTTCGATCCCTCGACACGATGGCACACTTTTCGGGGTAAACTTTCTTCCCCGAGGGAACCCAATCCGGACTAGATGGGACCCAGGAAACCCTGTCTGATCTGCGGGGGGGGGTGGGGGCGGAAAGTAAAAATACTTGTCGTCAGTCTTCGGGAGCACCCTCCGTCCGGAGGCGGGGTGTCAGTCCGACATCGTGTCGGGCGTCTCAGGACGTGGGACCGAATTATTCGTCGGGGGTGCTTTACGGGGACCCGGGGGTGCTTCGTGGGGTCCGGGTGGAACTACCTCATCCGGTCGCGGTCCTTCGGCTCCGTCGTGTCCAAGTCCATTTCCCACGACTTGTGGCTGGTCTAGTTCACCAGAGCTCCACCCCCAGCGCCGCGGGGGTCGCGGTCCCGGCACACCCGCGACGGCAGCCGGAACGCCCCGCAGCCCCGGGGCCCCAGGAGCGCCCCCATGCTGCACAGGTACCCAAGGTCGCGGCAGAGGAGCGAGCCTGAGGACGAAGCTCCCACCCGCGGGGCGGCGAATATCGGGGGCGGCGGCGGGCCGACTGGCCGGGCGGCGATTTATATTGCTGTTTACTGTCGGCCGGCTCGCGGCGGGGCGGGCGGCGCGGGCGCTCGGGTGGCGGGCGGGCGTCCCTCGGGGCGGGGAGTCTCTCGAGGGGGGAGCGGCCCTTGCGAGGGGGCGGCCGACGGCCCGCGACCCCGCGGCGGTCTCGGGGAGGATGGGACCCCAGGTCGACCCTTCGGGGGTAGGTTCCGCCGGCCGGGTCCGTGCGCCACCGCCGCCAGACGGGCGGTCTCGGGGGAGGGGGCGCCTGTTTTCGCGCACCGCCGCGGCCCAGTCCCGGCGACCCCGACCCACGGCGGAACCGAAGACGACAGGAGCCGTTGCGGGTCTAGTGGCAGACTAGTGGGCACAGGTCGGAATGCCTATACTGTCAGGGGCACTCACGGCCACCCTCCTTCGTCCGGTGCAGGTCCACCTTGACCTGTCACGGTTCCTCTTTTGCCTCATACCTCTCTCTTTCGACCCCCACGCGCACAACCCCCCGCCCGACACGGGCCCGGGATGACAACCTCCGACGTCCCTCGGGAGGAGGGGGAACCGTCCGTCGACGACGAGTCCGACCAACGAAGAAGGAGGGGTCAGGTCTCGAGAAACACCGCCCACTCGAAAAATACAGAATTCGGACCAGAGTGGAGGGAGGTCTGCCGGGTCGTCGTAGACACACGGACGTTTAGTGCACATACAGTTCCCGGTCTAACCTACACTCTCCACCTGGTATTTCGTTCGACTCTTGGTTTCTTGACTACGAAAACTTGATACCACGACCTCTTCTGAGAACTCTCAGGGAACCTGACGTTCCTCTAGTTTGGTCAGGTAGGATTTCCTTGAGTCAGACTCATTAGTAACCTTCCTGACCACGACTTCGACTTCGAGGTCATGAGACCGGTGGACTACGCTTCTCGACTGAGTAACCTTTTCTGGGACTACGACCCTTTCTAACTTCCGTCCTCCTCTTCCTCTGCTGTCTCCTACTCTACCAACCTACCGTAGTGGCTGAGCTACCTGCACTCAGACTCGTTCGAGGTCCTCAACTACTACCTGCCCCTCCGGACCCCACGACGTCAGGTACCCCTACGTCTCAGCTTGTGCTGACTCGCTGACTTGACTGACTGACTGAACCTAACTATACTGGTTCACGGGCGAGGCACCTCCTCCCGAGGACCCACGAGGTCGGACGAGGAGATTCCCTCTGGAGTCCGAGGGTTTGGAAGACAGACTCAACCCTGACGATATCGATCACGGGTCTGGTCACTGAGTATTTAGTATTTTTACATAGAGAGTGAAAAGATTTCCGAACTTCCAGACTCTATTCCCACGGTCGCACCTACCCGGGAGTAACGTCTGTCGGACGAAGAGGGACGAGGAGAGACCACCTTCCTCGACTCCCTCCCTAGGTGGGAGTGCTGGAAGATGGGAGGATTATGGTAGTGAAATCCTAAAGTCATCCCTAAACCCCCTTGTGTCCGTAGGTGAGGTGAACGGGAGACGGGTCAGGGGCGGAGGACGCGTCCTCCACCGGTGGCCGGTGGAACACACTACCAGGAAAAGACGTGGGAAATGGACGGCGACCTTCTACACTCGCTGCTCTGTGCAGCAGAAGAAAGAGAGTAGTCTCGGTCAAATAGGAGACGGATATTCAGAAACTCGTCGGGAAGTTCTTCGACATAGTCTACACGGAATTAGAAACATAATGAGTAAAGAATTTCCTCAAAATTAGATAACCCGAAATTAATATGCAGGGAGTGGGTAGGTCGAGGTGGGTAAGGGGACGGGGAAGACGGGGAGTGTGGTTTAGGCGAACCAGGGTTAAGGTCCTACCCGTCTTAGAGTCGTGGTGACTCGGGGTCAGTTCGCGGGAAGGGGACCTAATCGCGTCGGCGAGACGGAAGGGAGACGTCGTCGGTCTCGCCCGAACAATGTCGTCCTTCGTGTACAAGGCAAGTTGAAGAAACTGAGTCCTTTAGACGAAAGTCCGGGTGGGGAATACGCTAGAACAGACAAACCTTATAGGGAGCGTTTACCGGTAAGACAAGATCCAACAAATGACTCTGAAGCGGTAAAAACACTACATGTGTCGAAGACCCCGTCGTCAAGAATCTATATTTATTTGTCAACACGGTCGTCCACCGCTCGAGGAAAGAATATAGATTGGGAACCCAAGAGAGACTCTGCTTGATTATGGAGTTTTCTTGAACGGAGACTCTACGTCTAACACGCACTAAGCACCACATGGAGCGACGAGTCAAAAGAACCCAAACTACTCGTTAGACCTCAGTTACATTGGTCAAGATATTAGTTGAATGGGACTGTACACTCAGGAATCCAGTCCTCCGTTCACCACATTGTCGAGAGTTCACGGAGTAGACGTGATGGTCCAAAACGACGAACAAAAAGATTGAACGTTTGAAACGTAAGGGTCGTCCTGAACGTGATCTGGGTCAGGTCGAATTTGACCATCATTGAGTGAAGCTCTAGGTCAAGTCAAAAATTTACTCTGGGTCGGACGGAGGCCTACCGTTTGTGGTTGTCAAGGATTGCACCTCAGACTCCTGACCCTTTCCTAACCTGGTCGTCTTGAGGTGTGCACTTCTCATGTCGGTCCCCGAGGTGTGGCTGGTCTTTGACACAACCCTAAGTGTCAGGGGTGGATCCACGACTCTGTCTAAACCCCCCGACCCCAAAATGTAGGTTTTATCCCTTGAGACTTTCGACACCGACCCCCCCGGAGGGTCACTCTCTAACCAACGGGTCACGTTGGTTCCGTTCCGCACCCACGGGTTCCCCAACCCCGCCCCCCCAGATACAGAGGTGACAGGGTTTTGCAGGAGGAAGGGACGGAGCAATCCTTTCCGTGTAGGAAGTGTGAGTCCATGTAAGTCTAGAGCTCAGACCAGGTCTTCTCTCTTTCTACGACACTCCTGTGACGGGGGACCACCCACTCACCGGCCGCTTCCCCGGACTCGACTCCCTCCCACCCGGGGCCCCGAGGACCCCTCCGACTCTCAGACCCTCCTTCTCTACCTCCGGGGTCCTCACCCCCCGGGTGACCCGTGACCGGACGAGTCCGGGGTCCCCTACCCGTCCCCACCCACGGGTAGGAAGGGCTACGAGTCACCGAGTCAACACAGGTCGAGAGACACTGACGTACCGACATCGGGTGGTCCGAGGAGACAGGTACCCTACGAGGTCCGTTTTTATGACCTCACGGTAAAGTAGGAGGTCCCCTAAAAGGGTTGGCCCTAGTTTGAGAGCAGAGGGCTTGACCGTCCGTCTAAGACATGGTGGTTCGGTGTCTCCTTCGGGGTCTTACCATCGTTTAGACTTTAAACAAAACTTTTGAGATGGAATAACTTTCCCACCCTAAAAAGTATGAGTTGTACCGATTAATGTCCCGAAGGGACCACCTAGTTCTACCGAGTTCCTCTGGACCCAAGCTAGGGACCCACTCCTTCTAGGGGACTTCTTCTATTACCGTTGGGTGACGTCATGAGAACGGACCTCTTAAGGTACCTGTCTCCTCGAACCGTCCGATGTCAGGTACCCCAGTGTTTCACAGCCTGTACTGACTCACTGATTCTGGAACCGAAACTACCGATTGATATACTGGGTTTTGTAAATTTGGATAAGGGTACATAGTATAAGTACAAGGTTTGTGTTTAATTAGGATGGGACGTGACCTTAACCGTGTGTACAGTTAAGATGACGCTTTGTCTACCCTCTGTCATTCTATTGTTACTTTGGCATAGTTTCTCTGCCTCTCATTGTCTTATAGATCTATGTCAGTCTTAGAGAAAAGACTTCAGGATCTTCTTTCAAAGTGACAAGACGGACGAAAAGAGATCCAGACCCGTAACGCTACGGCAGAGTAAAACCTACATTGGTACTTCATTAGATAATTGACGTGGATGCGTTTTGACCTTTGCTTGTCTCTGCCAAGACAGCAAAAACTCTAACGTAGGTTCATGACGCAAAACCTGAGAAAACAACTGGTACTCCCGATGAGGTAAAGAAGATTCCCTAAGGACGGGTGTCATCATCTATATTACCAGTAGACTCAATTTAAGTGGGTAAGGTCAGGTAGAATCAAGCGACTAAGGATCTTACAGCTGCAAGTGAGAACGGTAGAGGAGAAACTGGTGAAGGTTGAACGGAACCAAGTACCTGGATTTTGTAAGGTCCAAGGATACGTTACAACGAGAAATGTCGTAACCTGGAACGAAGATAGTGGTCAGTGTAGGTGTTGACCCTTAACAAAAAGAAACCGAGGTAGGGAAGTCAGAAAGACCTAGATAAAGAGGTGACTCGAGGTCATTGTATAACCCGTGGATTACTGGACTCCTTAAGTAGGAAGTCTCAGGATAGAAAGACGGAAAAACACGACAAGTACCCCGAGAGTTCCGTTCTTGTGACTTCACCGAACGGTAAGGGAAGAGGTCACCTGGTGTAAGACAGTGTGGAGAGGTGGTACTGGGCAGACAGAACCCACCGGGGCGTACCGTACCGAACCAAAGTGACTCAATCCGTTCCGTCACCAGGTACACCAGCCTAACCGATCAACAGACACTAACACCAAAAGTCAGACAGACGGGAGACTAGGGGAAGGACAAGCAGAGGTTCAGTTTGGTAAGCTATTGTGCCATTAGGTTCAGATACGGGGCTGGTCATTGCGACTTCTTCGACTTCAACTTGTCAAGATACTTCTGGATGTTCTGGGAAATCTTGATTGTGGGTTTTTTCTACAGGAAAAGTAATATCCCTTGACCTTACGTTTTCATCCTTCAGTTCTTTGTGGACCTCATTGTCCGTTTAAACCGGAACCTTATGTTTCACTTCGTCCCGTTTCTGATTATCTCAGAAGGGTTCTCTTGTGTGACCCGTATCGTTTGTGGAAGGAGGTTGTTGTGTTCTCTTTGGAGATATGTACCTGTAGTGGTCTACCAGTTGTGGCTTTAGTCTAACTAAGAAACGTCGGTTTCTACCTCTTCGAGATATATCAGTCGTTTTTGTTCTGGTCCTCGACTGACATCGAGTCTAGTACTTGATGAATAACGGTTTAAGTCTGAATTTAACTTCTTTCATCCCTTTTGGTGATCTGGTAAGTCCATACTGGATTTAGTTTAGAGAATACTAATATGTCACCTTCACTCTTTATCTAAATTCCCGGACCTAGACTATCTCACGGACTACTTGATACCTTACTCCAAGCACTGTAACATGTCCTCTGTCCCTAATTCTGATAGGGGTACCCTTTCTTTACGTTTTTTCGTTTTACTAACTCCTCCGGAATGTTTATCGACACTTTTCTTCTTTTCACTTTTTGTTTCCTCTTTTCTTTCTATAAGGGTAGACTTACGTCTCAAGGTTTCTTATCGTTCCTCTCTATTCTTTCGGAAGGAGTCACTAGTTACGTTTCTTTATCTCCTTTTGTTGTCTTACCCTTTCTGATCTCTAGAGAAGTTCTTTTAATCTCTATGGTTCCCTGTAAAGTACGTTTCTACCCGAGCTATTCCTGTCTTTACCATACCTAGATTGTCTTCGTCTTCTAAAATCCTTCTCCACCGTTCTTATGTGTCTTCTTGACATGTTTTTTCTAGAAGTACTGGGTCTATTAGTGCTACCACACTAGTGAGTGGATCTCTGTCTGTAGGACCTTACACTTCACTTCACCCGGAATCCTTCGTAGTGATGTTTGTTTCGGTCACTTCCACTACCTTAAGGTCAACTCGATAAAGTTTAGGACTTTCTACTACGACACTTTCACGACGTGAGTTATACGGTCGTTCAAACCTTTTTAGTCGTCACCGGTGTCCTGACCTTTTCCAGTCAAAAGTAAGGTTAGGGTTTCTTTCCGTTACGGTTTCTTACGAGTTTGATGGTGTGTTAACGTGAGTAGAGTGTACGATCATTTCATTACGAGTTTTAAGAGGTTCGGTCCGAAGTCGTTATGCACTTGGCACTTGAGGGACTACAAGTTCGACCAAAATCTTTTCCGTCTCCTTGGTCTCTAGTTTAACGGTTATAGACGACCTAGTAACCTTTTCGTTCTCTCAAGGTCTTTTTGTAGATAAAGACGAAATAACTGATACGGTTTCGGAAACTGACACACCTAGTGTTAGTTGACACCTTTTAAGACTCTCTCTACCCTTATGGTCTGGTGGATTGGACGGAGAACTCTTTAGACATACGTCCAGTCCTTCGTCGTCAATCTTGACCTGTACCTTGTTGTCTGACCAAGGTTTATCCTTTTCCTCATCCAGTTCCGACATATAACAGTGGGACGAATAAATTGAAGATACGTCTCATGTAGTACTCTTTACGACCTGACCTTCTTCGTGTTCGACCTTAGTTCTAACGTCCCTCTTTATAGTTATTGGAGTCTATACGTCTACTGTGGTGGGAATACCGTCTTTCACTTCTCCTTGATTTTTCGGAGAACTACTTTTACTTCCTCCTCTCACTTTTTCAACCGAATTTCGAGTTGTAAGTCTTTTGCTTCTAGTACCGTAGGCCAGGGTAGTGAAGTACCCTTTATCTACCCCTTTGTCCCCTTTGTCACAGTCTGAAATAAAAAACCCGAGGTTTTAGTGACGTCTACCACTGACGTCGGTACTTTAATTTTCTGTGAATGAGGAACCTTCTTTTCAATACTGGTTGGATCTATCGTATGACTTTTCGTCTCTGTAATGAAACGGTTGTTTCCAGGCAGATGAGTTCCGATACCAAAAAGGTCACCAGTACATACCTACACTCTCAACCTGACACTTCTTTCGACTCACGGCTTCTTAATTACGAAAACTTGACACCACAACCCCTTCTGAGAACTCTCAGGGAACCTGACGTTCCTCTAGGTTGGTCAGGTAGGATTTCCTCTAGTCAGGGTCCAAAAGTGACCTTCCTGACTACGATTTCGACTTTGAGGTTATGAAACCGGTGGAGTACCTTTCTCAACTGAGTAACCTTTTCTAGGACTACGACCCTTCCTAACCCCCGTCCTCCTCTTCCCCTGCTGTCTCCTACTCTACCGACCTACCGTAGTACCTGAGCTACCTGCACTCAGACTCACTTGAGGCCCTCTACCACTGCCTGTCCCTCCGGACCCCACGACGCCAAGTACCCCAGCGTTTCTCAGCCTGTGCTGACTCGCTGACTTAACTTGACTTGTGTTTTGACCTTTTGCGATAGATATTTCTCAAGACGTTTGTACCTTAGCACTACACGTCATACAAAAAAGAACGAAGTAGGGACGATCTTTCTACTTTCACTCAGAGATTAATACCGTTTTACATCGAAGGGAGTACCTCTTCCGTTACCGTGGGGTGAGGTCATGAGAACGGACCTTTTAGGGTACCTACCACCTCGGACCACCCGACGTCAGGTACCCCAACGATTCTCAGTCTGTACTGACTCGTTGAAGTGAAAGTGAAAAGTGAAAGTTCGTAACCCCTTCCTTTACCGTTGGGTGAGGTCACAAGAACGGATCTCTTAGGGTCCCCGTCCCTTCGGACCACCCGACGGCAGATACCCCAGTGTGTCTCAGCCTGTGCTGACTTCGCTGAATCGTCGTCGTCGTCGAAGGGAGTAACCGGTGTGTGGGAACCCGACTGTAAGTTTGATTTCTTAAGAAGTGTAGTTTACTTTAACCTCATTATCGATATTTTGTATAATTTGTGGTTTTCGACGGATTTTGTGACAACAAATAAGACTTACTCTTCCTTGTCACATTTTTAGTTAACAATGGTTGAATGGATCTCCCTAGAAATTTTGTTCAGTTTGCTCATAATAAGTGGGAAGTCTTCCTTCCCTTAGGTGCGATGTCACACCTACCTGGAACTCCTGTTGTACGAGTCTCCTTAGTCGGTCAGTGGTTTGTTGTGTAGGACAGACTGAGGTGAGTGTGTTCCTGGGACCTCCCCAGTCTAAGTGACTGTGTCCTTCATCTGTCACCCGGTCCCCGACGTCCTCCCGTCGCCTTCCCTCACTCACAAAGGCCCCTGTCTCACAGGGAGACCCTCCCCCTCGTCCAGGGCCTCCACCTGCCACGACGGCCGACGGGGTGTCACACTTACCCGCGCCGGCTCTGCCAGTCGAAAGGCACACAAAGTGGTGTCAATTCTTTTCCTGTTTCAGAGCGCAGCTATTAGACTAATTACTAGTCGAGATCACTAGAGGGGCCCAACCTTTGGTCCGGAGACAAATCGGCCTTCCCGACGACCGTCCTGGAACCGTGATCGTCACGGCGGGTCTCTCTTAACCCGGGTATTTTAATGTAACTCCGGAGTCCGTAGACAAGGTGGGTCGTTCCAGGGTCTATTAGGTTGGTTAAGTCTTTGTTTTCCTCCGTCTTTCATGATTCTTTATTTTTGAGAGGGTCTTACCCTGGCGGGTGTCTTTAGGTGACCGTAGAGTCTGATGTTTTGCCCTTTGAGTGAAGAGTCGGAAAGGGACATGTGAGTCGTGTATCTAGGGGATGTGTCTGTACGAGTTCCTCCTCGTGCTCCACCGGCACGACCCCCGCGGGGTCTCGGTCCGCGGGCACCGCTGGTGCCACTAGTTGTAGGCGTCGCTGTGGCGGCACGGGCTGGTGTAGCACACCAGGGACAAGTTGTGGTAGAAGTACTTGACCACGACGGACCCGAAGCACCGCAAGGGGATGAGACACTTCCACCCACCCGTGGACCCCGCAGAGGTCTTTCACGACCCTCGGACCTCTCCCGGGTCGGGCTACCGCGCACGTGACCCCTCGGGGACCTCTGTGGGGTCGGGCCTACCGCGCACGTGACCCCTCGGGGGCACACCCGCCCAGACACACGTACGAGAAACCCACACACACGACACACACACACACACACACACACACACACACACACACACANCCCAAGTGTACGCCACCTCGACCCCCAGACACAGAGAGTGTACGGTTCTGCCGGAGGAAGGGTCGGAGTAGTCCCTTCCGCGTCGGAAGTGTGAGCCGAAGTCTTTGAAGCTCAGACCAGGCCTTTGTTGTCCGCTCGTGTCCCCGAGTCGGAGTCCCTGCGACTCAGGACGTCCTCACCGACCGTCTGACGGAGAGACTCAGGTCCTTCCTGCCAGAGGGTCCGTCCCTGCTCCCCCTGTCGACACACTGGGACTGGGGACTGGACACTTGGGTGTTGGGACCGTCCGGGATCCCCCAGGGGTGCAGGAGAGTCCACCCGTCGTCAGGACTCCCGACCACCGTGACTCACATCGGGCGGACTCGAAGTGGCTAAACGCCACTCCCAGGACGATCCACCCTTCGGGGGACCACGTTCGGCGTTTCCGGGCACAAGGCCTGGAAGACTTTTAAGTGCCCTCCGGGCTCCGTAGTTCGTCCCCTTTGACTCCCTGGAAGGGAGCTGCCGAGACCCTCGACTGCCGGCCCGACACTCGTCGACACCAGGAGCCTCGGTGTAGGACCGGACCAAGGTCCCCTGTCAGGGCACAGGAGACAGTCGACGCCCACTGGACCCGCCCCGACTTTCTCAACCCCCGCGTCCTCCTGTCTCGCCCCTCCAACCTCGGGACCCGGTCCCACTGTCCCCCAGGGAAAAGGTTCCTCGGGCACCCCTCTTCCGGGACGGAGACGAAACGGACCTGACCCGGAGCCTCCTTGACTCTTCTGTCCCGAGGAATTCTACGGTCCAAACCAGGGTCGGACCCCTCCCGTCTCGTCCCGTCTACTCAGGGTCCGACCCCCACCCGTCCGCACGGGGACCGGGGAAGGACAACGACGACCGTGCCCTTCTAAGACGGAGGGGTCGGGTGGGTCGCCCCAGACGCGGCGACCCGTCGCGGGGACGGTCGAGGTCCCGAAACGGCCGACGACCGAGAGGGGACGGAACCTCCTTCAGGAAGGGCTGGGACTCCCCGCACGGACGGTCGGAGGTGGTCCTGAAGGAACCACGACGGGGAGCACGAGTGCCCTCAGTCTGGGTGTCCCTCCCCCCGAGGGAGGACCGGGTGGGACCCTAGCGTCGGAGGGGGTCAGTCCCCCGACCCCATCCGTGCCTGACCCCTCCCCTGGGTGTACTCCTCAGTCCCCTGCTCCCCCACCGAGGCGACGGGGAGATGTGCGGGGCCGGGTCTACCCCCACCCGTAGACGGGACGGGGAGCTCACGGGGGCACAGACCTCCGGTACCGTCTTCTTCCTACCCCGACTACAGCTCCCGTCCCGTCCCGTCCCCGGAGAGGAGATCGACTCGTCGTGCCCCGAGAGAGACGTCGCCCCCTGCGCCACGAGGACACCGGAAGGGCCGTCTCCCCCGGACGCCCCGGCGCGCTTCCTGTCACTGCTCTCCCTGCACGGCGTCGCACGCTCTCCCTCGACCCGCGGTCGTCTCGGCCTTGACCGGCCGCAGGACCGGCCCGGCGGGAGCCTGGGGGCGCTGAGGACGAGAAGCGAGGGACCCTTCGACAATCGGTGGTCAGTCGACGTCCGGCGCCGGGACCGGACGACCGCGGCGGGGGAAAGACCTTGGAGGCACGAGACCTGGCAGGACAGGAGCGACACAACACTGGGGGCGGGAGACCTGAACGGACCTCGTGTCAACTGAACGGTGGGCTTAGACGTAAAGAGGTTGACGTTTAGGATTCCGCGGTCTGATAGAAGAATAAACGTCCGAAGACTCGCCAAAGAAGACAAAACAGTTGTCTCGGCTCCCACAAGACGCGGGTTGGGAACTCCTTGGGTGTGGGGTTGGGGGACTGGTCATTGACGTCGGGGTCGGGTTCCGGGGTCCGTGCGGTCCGGTCTCCTGACCGGCCCGGGGCGGATCTCGGAGTCTCGTACACCCTGTCACGCCCCGCCCTCCTCCACCCGAGCCCGAGTGCCGGTCCGACCCTGAGAGTTCCCGGGGGAGGGGTCCAGTTTTGTGTCGCGGGAGTGTATGTTTACGGAGGAAAATAAAGAACCACCTGTCTACGGACATATCCGACATCCTTTTTCCCCACTGACGGAGCCCGACACCCGTCCCTGATCACCGGAGGCATCAAGACATACTCGAGGTTCTAACGAACCTGCTAGTAGTCCCTCGGCCACCTGTGTTCCTACTACTCCTGCTATGAGTCTTCCTACGGGTCCTGGTCCCGCGTCTACAAGTCCGTGAACCGCCACCTCCGCATCGAGACCCGGGGTCACTACAGCGGCTGGTAGAAGGCCAGGGATCTGACCCCCTCCTCTCCACCACTCCCCGGACACGGAGTCCGGGGGGACGACCGGGGGGTGACGGGCAAGGAGGGTCGCTCCTGGGTGCGGGCGGGCGGGGGACCTCAACTCGTGCTGACACCGGCCACTCGCGAGGAGGGGAGGACCCCAGAGGTACTGGAAAGGGTGTCTGTCAGTCGGAGAGGTCTTCCGGGTCCCGAGAGGGTAGGAAGGAGAGTCGGGGGAGTGACCGGTGAGTGGGCGGCCCTCTGTTTTCCGACTGGGACCAGTAGGGGTGTGTGGGGGACGTCGGAGTAGTACTGGACGTACATGTGTGTGTGTGTGTGTGTGTGCGTGTGTGTGTGTGTTGTACGTGTGTTTTGTTGTGTGTCCCCGAGGGGTTGGGGTGCACAGTGGCCCGACCCGGGAGAGGTCCGAGGGTCGTGAAAGACCTCTGCGGGGTCCACGGGTGGGTGGAAGTGTCTCATCCGCTTACGGTGCTTCGGGTCCGTCGTGGTCAAGTACTTCTACCACAACTTGTCCCTGGTGTGCTACACCAGCCCGTGCCGCCACAGCGACGCCTACAACTAGTGGCACCAGCAGTGCCCGCGGCCCGAGACCCCGCGGGGGTCGTGCCGGTGGACCGAGACCCTGTGGGGGTCGTGCCCGTGGAGCACGAGGAGGAACTCGTTGAGTATCCGACCCCCGTGGTGTGGCACCCGGGGTCACTTATTCTCGACCCTTCACGTCAAGTACCACCCCTACCTCATAGACACCAGGTCTAAGGTCGTGTGTGAGCCCCCTGGGAGGAAATGGGTCCTCAAAGCTAAAGAGGATTCAAGGGAAAAGGACCCGGCAAGGCAAAGGATTCACCTTTACCCGACCAGAATCCTCCTCCCTACTTGGTGACTCACAGTCCAATGTGGCCCCAGTCACCCTCCCTCCGAGGAAAGGGTCTCCGACCTTCCCCGACCTCCAAAGGAAGGTGGGAGGGTCCAAGAGCCGACCCTGAGGGGAGACAGTATTATTTTTCTGTCAAATTGTCCTCTTTTTATTGTCAAATGGTTGGGCATATGGAGAATAGACACCCTCCCTGGGTCTTTTCGACTCGTTGGAGGGGTTTACGACTTACGGCAAACTCGTGGGTTTACGGTAGACTCGAGTGCTACTCTCCGACACCACCCGTCCTCTCCGGAGGGACCCCGCCAATGGGACTTTTCGGGTCTTTATCCCACCGAAGGACGTCTCCAGTCAGGAACGGCGGAGGTAGGTACTTTCAAAGGTCCTTTACGCCAGTCGGGGACCAGGACCATGTTATCACAATCAGCGAGTCAGCACGGGCTGAGAAACGCTGGGGTACCTGACGTCGGGTGGTCCGAGGAGACGGGTACTCTAAAAGGTCCGTCTCTATGACCTCATCCAACGGTAAAGGAAGAGGTCCCCTAGAACGGCTGGGTCCCTAACTTGGGCCCGGGGACTGTGGCGTCCGTCTAAGAGGTGGCTGACTCGATGTGTCCTTCGGGGGACCATGTTATCCCTGTGGGAATGTCCCTCCGAACGGATCAAGTAATTTACAGAGAGTATCCGACTGAAGGTGAGTCGGAGTCTTAACTTTTATTGGGCAATTTTATTAGTCACATGGTTCTCCGAATAAACCCCAATACTTAAGATGAAGGGAATTGTGGGTTCAGTCCGGGACACAATCGGTGTGGGGGAACGGATAAATCCCTACACCAGGCCCCTGGGAAGGGGTCGGACCCCCAGAGTCCGGGTTCGGACGACGTCGCGGGTGACAGGGGTAAGCGCCGGGGACGGTCCGGGGTGAGTCGGAGTGGGGGCCCGGGTCTCCTCGAGGCGGGGGTGGCGGTCGGGGCGTCGACGTGTCCGGAGGGGAGACTCCCCGTGACCGGGGGGTCAGGACTCAGGGGCGAGGTCCGTCCCAAACCCAGGAAGGGTCAACGTCCAGTCGTGGGTCGTCGGGTACACCGGACGGGGCTCCTCAGAGGGCGCAAGGGGGGAGTAAAGAGTACCCTGGACCCCACCGAGGTCTCCCTCGCCCGGACGACCGTACTGTCAAGGACCCGAACCCCGACACGGGGGAGGAATCCCTGTCCCACCCAACCGAGACACCGGTCTAGAGGCGAGAGAAGTCTGAAGAACTTTTCTCGGTCAGTAAAATGGTCGTTTATCTAAGTGTGTGTCCTTATTGTCTATTACCGTTAAGTCCTGTTCTTTCAGTGTCGTTTTTGACATTGGTGTAAACCCCTTGTTTCCCCTTCCGCAATGAGAGACATCTCTTTTTCCTCCGTCAACTCCCCGCCGTTACTCGTTTCAGGTAGTCTCTTTGCGTCGCTCGTCCCACCACCGCCGAAGACGCCGACTCGACGTTCCTGAGAGCAGTCGACCTCAACGACAACCGTACGTCTTCGTGGGGGAAGAGGAGATCCAAGAGAACCGACCAGATCCTTAATTCAACAGTATCTGTTAATCCTGTTTTGGTTCGTTTTCAAATCGTTGTACATGTGTACCCTCTCTGGGTCCCCTTGCCCTCGTGGTAGCTTTGTCGGTTCTGGGAGTCGAGTTTATGGTAGAAGTCGATTGCTGTTCCTTCCACGACCCCGGTCCCAAAGCACTGAACTTCCCCGTCGACTTGACCTTTATCTTTCGTTTACAAACCCTTTGTTTACAAACGAACCGGTCCGTCCCTGTGCCCCTGTGTCTGACCTGAGACCAGAGGTTGTTCGGGAAAAAGGTTTAATAAAATCCGACAATACCCCTCCGTTGTTATTTTCGAAGGGTTTAGGAGACAAAGTAAAAGGAAAAATTTTTATTTATTAGTCGGATTTAATTAGGAATACGGTTTCTCTTTGTGAAACCCTGTCGTTTCAAACGAGGAGAGGTCACCCATGATAGCAATGTCTTGCAATGTTCTTTTGGTCTTGGTTGGAAAGCCGGTTGGGTCATACAGGAACACTTTCGGGGTCGAGAGGAGCCCAACACGTGTCCGAAGAGTAGTACAAAAGGAACTCGGTCCCCTTTTCGAGAGGTCCGTTTGGACCTCGGTACACACGGAGGACCTTCAAAGACCAATTCCACAATACCTCTGAGCTACTGGTCGTTCTCCGGAGACTAGGGAGTACTTCTCTTTTGTCTTACATTTATGTCTCTCTCGTGTGACGGGAAATGGGAGGTCGACGGTCGTTTCTGAACGGGTTCGTGTCTGTGGCGACGGTTAGCAGGGGAACACTCCCCGTGACTCCCAGCGAGTACTCGACATCGAAGACGTCTGGGAGCCCAGTCTCGTCTCCACAGTCGTAGTTAGTTGGTTCCGATGGAGTTTAATACCCACAGGGTTTCGACTGTTTATCGGGCTAAATGTACCTACCGGAAAGTCAATAGAATGTCTAGAACAAAAAGGTAGGTCCCAACCTAACGAAACTTCGTTCCTTACCCCGTACCTTAATTAATTCCTTAGACTCGGGTGCCACCTCAACCCTGTCCGGACGTCCGATTCGAGAGAACGGGAGTCACGCAGTCACCAGTGGGGTTTGTCCTTCTGTACAGGGAGATGTGGAGGTTGTCCTTCCGGAGACGGGAAGGGTGTGTCGTCCTCCCTCGTCCAAAGAGAGACGGCGGGGTTTGGGCCGTTGTCGGGTCGGCCTCTGGAGTCCGGGTCGGGGCCTTGGAGCAATGAAACGTGGGGGCGAGGAGGTCACCTGAGGCCAGTAGTGGCGGGGACGGTCGAGGGGGAGAGGGATCTCATCGTTCGGCAGACAGGTCCGAGAGACCCCAAGGCAGACAGGTGGTACCGCGCGTATAGGACTCAACGTAAAGGAGACGACAAGGACTTATTTGGACAGAGACGACCACGACTGACCTTTTTTACGTGTTTGATTTACAGCTTTTAACACAAAATAAAACGTCTGCTTTGACTCCGGAATTCGGACTCTCTTTCGGAGAGACTCCTATTCCCTCCTCGGTCCTGTATGTCCTCAAAACGTTGTTTTCGGTTCATCAGTCTTGTACTTCTAATGACCGTGAATCTCCTCTTCGTCTGCGGGATTCGCCCGGCGGATCATGACAAGACGCTTACCCCTCCACGCTCGCAGACCCGAGTGACCTTAGTGAGGAGCCCGACGTGGAGGCGAGAGACCCCGGTCCCGGGACGCGAAGGGACAGGTCGTAGGGGGGTCTCCCCACCGGTGTCACGGGTGTTTAGGAACAAATGACTACACCATCCGCTGCACGACACGGACGTTCGAAAAGGACGTGAAAGTTAAGAACTGGATGTCTCATGCGACACATCGAGTATAAATAACTTAAGGTTATAAGTAACCAAAACATTCAAAAAGAACCCGTTATTTCATAGGATCTTTGATATTTGGAACAATGGACGGATTGCCTGTGGACGGACAAACTGGGTAGACCCAGAACCCGTCTGACCTCTCACCTTACCTTCACACCCCCCACCGGCGGGACGTGTGGGACCCGGGACTCCACCAGTCACAGGCCGGGAGAGGGTCCCACCCGGCGATCAAATCCAAAAGGAGGGACGACCCGGTTAAGGTCTCGGGGGGTCGGTCGGGACACCGAGAGTAGGTCTTCGGCGACTGGGGCATTCCTGTCAGGTCGTGGCGGACGAAGGCACAGATAGCGTGGAGCTCCACCCCCCACTGACGACCCCACCCCCGGTGGGTGACGGGTTACCGGTGTCCCTCTTGGCCGGAACCCAGTCCCGGGGCGCACTTAGGTGTCGACTGTCGTGGGACGGTAAGACGGTAGACCGTAATGAAGACCGTAGAACGACGAGAAATGGAAGCGAAACACACGATTCACTGAGTCAACACAGGTCGAGAAACGCTGGGGTCCCTGACATCGGGAGGTCCGAGGCGACGGGTACCTTAAAGGGTCCGTTCTTGACCTCATCCATCGGTGAGGGAAGAGGTCCCCTAGAAGGACTGGGTCTCTAGCTTGGGTCCAGAGGACGTAACGTTCGTGTAAGAAATGGGAGACTCGGTGGTCCCCAACAAAGACACGAAAAATCGACCGTAGACAGAAGTGACTTTGTACGTTTTGAATAGACGAGTTTAAAGTTGGGGTCTCCGTGGCACTTCGAGTGTGCGAATGCTCCGTTGTACAGGGTCTCGACGTCGGTCGAGGATGGGTGTAGACCCCGACCGGAGAGTTAGCGGCCCTTGTACACGGTCAACACCTCTGATGTGTTTTTTTATCACCCCACCTCTTAAGAGTTTCGGGTAGAGAGGTGTTTTCGTCCTTTTTTAAACGTTTTTTGTAGTCTTAGTTGTAAAAGTCGGAGACTTTCATCTCTTTCAGAACGTCTTTAGTCTCCTCACGAATTAGTTCTTTTTTACCACATTAAAGTCGTGTCTCGACACGCCGTAAGATAGATTAGGACCAAGGTAGGGAGCACAGATTCGAGGCGCCGTCGGAGCGTCTGTCGTCGGACATTAGACAAAGTCTGAGAACGGTTCCAGACTTCTCCGTCCTCGTGAAGGATTGAGTAAGAGACTCCGGTCTTAGTGGGTCTGTGGTTTCAGTCTCTCTCTCTGATGTTTCTTTTTGTTTCTGGTTATAGGGAATACTCATATCCACACTTTTAGGAGGCGTTCGAGATCGTTTGCCTTGGGTTGTATAATACATGTGTGGTGCTGACAATGGTCGTCCCCGACCTCGGTTTGAGTTCGACGAGTAATGAGGTACAAACTGTCTGTCTGTTCAAAACAACCACCCTCTTCTTTCTACGAAATGAGTCCTTCGACCGTTGGACCCCTCTACTGTCTGACCACAGGGGGTTTGGTGAAGACTCAACGGCTAGTCCCGTTCGCGAAAATTTCCTTTCGCAGTTCCCAAACGTCCACTACCGATGTACGTCTCGTCGTGTCAGTCGAGACTGGTCGTGGGACTTTAACCACCACGTCCCGGACCACTCGCCGTAGAATAGACCTCACTTCACTTAGAGGTCGCGGTCCCAGCCCGACGAGAGCAAAGGAACTCCCGTCAAAGACCTTCGCACGGCGTACCCCGTCGAATTCAGTGACGATGTCAGACCGGTAGCACGACAGTCGAAAAAGGGAGACCACGGTCGAAAGTCAAAGTTAAGTCAACGAGTCAGTACAGGTTGAGAAACGCTGGGGTACCTGACGTCGTGCGGTCCGGAGGGACAGGTATTAGTTGAGGGCCTCCAATGAGTTTGAGTACAGGTAGCTCAGTCCTTACAGTAGGTTCGTAGAGTAGGAGACAAAAGGGGAAGAGGAAGGCGAAGTTAGAAAGGGTCATAGTCCCAGAAAAGATCACTCAGTCAAGAAAGGTGGTCCACCTGTTTCATAACCTCAAAGTCGAAGTCCTAGTCAGGAAGGTCACTTATAAGTCGTGACTAAAGGAAATCCTACCTGAACAACCTAGAGGAACGTCAGGTTCCCAGAGAGTTCTCAGAAGAGGTTGTGTGTCAAGTTGTCGTAGTCAAGAAGTCGTGAGTCGAAAAATATATCAGGTTGATAGTGTAGGTATGCACTGATGACCTTTTTGTTATCAAAACTGATCTACCTGGAAACAACCGGTTCATTCCAGAGACGAAAAATTATACGACAGGACCAACTTGTATCGAAAAGAAGGTTCCTCGTTCGCAGAAAATTGAAGTACTGACGTCAGGGGTAGACGTCACTAAAACCTCGGGGAGTTTTATTTCAGAGAGTGACAAAAGTAACAAAGGGGTAGATAAAGGGTACCTCACTACCCGGGTCTACGGTACTAGAATCAAAAGACTTACAACTCGAAATTTGGTTGAAAAAGTGAGAGGAGAAAGTGAAATAAGTTCTCCGAGAAATCAAGAAACGAAAGACAGTATTCCCACCACAATAGACGCATAGACTCCAATAACTATAAAGAGGGTCGTTAGAACTAAGGTCGAACAGGAAGTCGGTCGGACCGTAAAGAGTACTACATGAGACGTATATTCAATTTATTTGTCCCACTGTTATACGTCGGAACTGTATGAGAAAAGGGTTAAACCTTGGTCAGGTGACAAGGTACAGGTCAAGATTGACAACGAAGGACTGGACGTATGTCCAAAGAGTCTTCCGTCCAGTCCACCAGACCATAAGGGTAGAGAACTTCTTAAAAGGTGTCAAATAACACTAGGTGTTTCAGTTTCCGAAACCGTATCAGTTATTTGTCATCCACAAAAAGACCTGAAGAGGACGAAAACACTACTAGGTTACCTACAACCGTTAAACTAGAGACCAAGGAGACGGAAAAGATTTTGGTCGAACTTGTAGACTTTCAAATGCAAAGTGTATGACAACTTCGGACCAAACCTCTCAAAACTCGTAATGAAACGACCGCACACTCTGCTCACGTTAACACGTCATCAAACTTGTAAGAAATCGCAACGGAAAGAAACCCTAACCTTACTTTTGACTGGAAAAGGTCAGGACACCGGTGACGACTCAAAAGGTTTAAACGACCGTATAACTCACGTCGTGAAAGTATCGTAGCAGAAAATCCTAAACTTTGTCGAGTTGACCTTAAGGTAGTGGAGGTGATCGAAACAAACATCACTACGAAGGATTCCGGGTGAACTGAAACTTGAGGTCCTACAGACCGAGACCCACTCACTAGTGTGGTAGTGTCAATATACCCAGTACTTCTAGAAAAGACATGTCAAGACACACAAGAACGGTGGAGAAGAAATATAGAAGACGAAGACAATCCGGGTATCGTAAAGTTACAAGGGAACCATAGAGATTAAAGAACTCCTCTAGAGATCAGAAAGGGTAAGATAACAAAAGGAGATAAAGAAACGTAACTAGTGACCCCTTCCGAAAGAATAGAAGAACGATAAGAAATCTTGAGACTTAAGTTTACCCGTATAGAAAGGAAAAGCGGAAACGGAAAGTGAAGAGAAGAAAAGAGTCGATAAACATTCCAGAGGAGTTTGTTGGTAAAACAGAAAACGTAAAGAAAGAGAACCCCCACCAGAACTAGTGGCGGAGGACGTGTTACAGTACTTGGAGGAAGGCATCAAGAAGTCGGTATCAAGTATCTAGACAGATAGTCTAGACTAGGGAACTTAGATAAACAGTGAAGACGATATAACATTCCCTAAACTAAATCCAGTATAAACTTACCAGACCACCAAAAGGGATGAAAGAAGTTAATTCAGACTTAAAACGTTATTCCTCAGGTACTAGACTCGGTGTCCGTCGAGGACCAGAACAAAAACGACTGACATATCTTGAAGAGGTAGAAACCGACGTTTCTTATATTAGTTAGACTAAAGTCAGAACTGGTAGATCACTACAGGTACACATCTCAGAAGAGAACACAACAACCTTCTCCCACAAACGATAATGGTCACACAAGGGAATGTTTGAGACAATAGGAAACGGGACGAAGTAAAACATGAGGTTCCGGTTCAAACGGACAATGAGGTCCATAGAGAATTGAAGGATGTAAACGTAAGGTCAGGGGATATTACTTTACCTGTAGAAAACCCCACAATCAAGATCTTACAGAATATCCAGAAGTATCTTGGCAAGTTGAAGTCGAAGAAGTCGTAATGACCACCCCCGTATCTGAACCTAATGACACATAACTTACCAAACGGAACCTTTTCTTGTCTCTAGTAAGACAGAAACTCTAGAGACAAAAACTCTAACGTGGGTTCATGACGCAAAGTCTACGAAAACAACTTACACTCCCAATGAGGGACAGAAGATTCCCTGAGAACGGGTGTCATCATCTATGTTACCAGTAGACTCAATTTAAGTGGGATAGGTCAGGTAAATTCAAGCGACTAAGGATTTTATAACTACAAGTGAGAACGGTAGAGGACAAACTGGTACAGGTTAAACGGAACTAAGGGCCTGGATTGTAAGGTCTAAGGATACGTTATAACGAGAAATGTCGCAGCCTGAAATGAAGGTAGTGGTCAGTGTAGGTGTCGACCCACCACCACAACGAAACCGAGGTAGAGAAGTAAAAAAGACCTCAATAAAGAGGTGACTAGAGGTCTTCATATGACCCGTGGATGACTGGACCCCTCAAGTAGAAAGTCACAGGATAGAAAAACGGAAAAACATGACAAGCACCCCAAGAGTTCCGTTCTTATGACTACACCAAACGGTAAGGGAAGAGGTCAAATCATAATCATAGACACTTTGTTGATTCTTACACCTTGTCTGTGACAATGGATACAGGAAGCCCCTCCTTGATTTCTGAGACACTGTCTATTACCGACTAAGCGGCAGATTTAACAGCGGACGAAAATGCCGGGTTGACGATAGTAAGAGAAGTGATGTGTCAGAGTAGAAAATCTAACTAAGAACTTGGTCCGAAAACACTGAGTCCCAAACCGGGGATCCTCTGATTTCGGAAAAAGATGTTTATTCTTAGTCCAGGGCACCTCCCCGGAAACATGGACCCTTTCGGGGACGTCCAAGGACGACCCAAAGTACTGGTTCTCCGTAAATAAGGTCTTTACGTTGGTACCAAATTCTTATATTCAGTTAATTATTGTAGTCTCATTAATTATGTACCATAATTATTTACTTCTTTTTGTGAGACACTAATAGTGTCAATGACGTCTGTTTCGTGGACTGTTTTTAGGTTGTCGCAGAGGAAAACCTTCGCAAAGTTTCTTTTTTCGTGAAGAGGGTGAACTATTTCCTGTAGATGTCCTTTCCATGTCGAGTCTCGTGTGCATTTCCACTTGCCGACTTTCGAAGAGCTTTGACATCTGGTGAAACCCTTCGTATGCCGGTAAAAGTGTTGTAACCAAGAAGGCCAGGCTCTTGCACTACATCGCGAGGCGGACAAATGTAGTAAAGGCCAAAGTGTTGTGACCAAGAAGGCCAGGTTCTTGCACTACATCGCGAGGTGGACAAATGTAGTAAAGGCCAAAGTGTTATAACCAAGAAGGCCAGGCTCTTGCACGCCATAGAGCGGTGGACAAATGTAGCAAAAAATAAAGAAAGTAGTGACAGCACATCAAAAGACACGTGTCCGGAAACCAGAGGAATCCATCCAAATAGGGATCCATGAAACAACAACAACGACACCACTTACCCTAACGAGGGGATTAAAGAGAAAGACTACAAAACAACACATATCGTATATTCTTATATAGGAATAGTTTAACGGTTACCGTAAAGAGTGTCTTGATCTTGTTTTAAAAATGTTAAACAAATCATTGCGTTTTCTGGGGTTCGTAGTTTCGTTAGAACCCTTTGTTGTCTCGATCTCCCTAGTCCGAAGGAGGTCGACTAGGGAAGGCTACCCTAAGGAAGGACCTCCTTAGACTGAAGTCTGATATGATGTTTCAATGACATTAGTTCTGTCGTACCATGACCGTGTTTTCGTCTTTGTATCTAGTTACTTCGTTCCATCTTTCGAGTCTCTATTTGGGTGTGTGGTTACCCGTGGAATAGAAACTGCTTCCTCGTTTGTATATGTTACCTCTTTTCTGTCCGAGAAGTTATTTACCACGACTCTTTGGACCTGTTCGTGTACACTCTGCTTTACTCTTGCGGAGGACAGGAGGGATGACCGAGGTCTCCCTTCAGAGACGTACGACGGCGACCAGCCACCGGGGACGGGTCCGGGTCGTACACGGACAGCACCGTCTCCCGTGACGGCCGTCGACCGAACCCCACCAGGACCACCACCGTCAGGTCGACCCCGTCGTCCGCGACCTCACGGCCACCACGACCCCGGGTACCCCGGCGACCGCCCGGCACGTCAAGCTCGTCCTCCTGAACCCCTACCACCCGTACTTGGCGTACCGTAAGGCGATCCCGTTCCGGTACTGGGAGTAGAAACACCCGTCGCACGGGGTCCCGCCGTGGTACGACCTGGGGGACGGTTACGCGACCCTTTCCTCTGGTGTAGGAGGGGGTGTATGACCGACACGCGGTCCGGACCAGGCTCACTCCGACTCTCTTCGACGTCGGCCTGCTCCGGAAGTCGGATCTCCACTAGCGGCTCGTGGCGCTCGGTCGGACTCAGGAGACGTCGTTTCTGAGGAAATGGGAGTTCACGATGTAGCTGGACAACCGGAGAGGGGTTGAGGTCCGAGGACGACCACCACGTCCTGTCGGAGACGTGGGAGGGACCCGTGAGTGTTCCCGTGGTAGCGACCGAAGTTGGGATCATCGATGCCGCTGACGGAGTGGTTCCCCTCGTCCGGCAGTACCACTACATACGGGGCTCGTACCTCCTCCGCTTCGCGTTCACGGGCCGTGCGGGATGCTCGTTGCCCACGACACGGGGACCGCGAGGGAGTTCGAGTAGGAGACGACACTGTCGTGGGACGTAGTCCTGCTGGAGTAGACGTTCGCGACGTCGGGTTCAGGTCCTAGCCCGAGGTGTCCGGTCCGGGAGCTCGGACACTTGGACCTTCGAGAGAGGTTCACCTGACCGGTGTAAGGACCCCTACACGACTCCCTGTACCCGGTCTACCGGGGGTACGACCGGGTCGAGTCGATACTGGGGACACGTTTGGGTGGGTTAATGATGTTGGGGTCGGGGTGGGGTACCAGTAGTTGGTGTGTGTGGTCCAGAACTTTGTCCCTGATGTTTTGTGTCCAGTCAGACTTTCCGACGAAAGTCCATCTGTTCTTGTCGTGGAGAAGGGTGGACTCTTCGAGCACTAAGGGTCTAGAGGCGTTTACCGAAACAACGGTCCTCTTTGACGTAATCTCACCTTTGACCTGGAAATTAGGTTCGTATAACAAGCGACAATATAATTAGCGGTTTTGTCCCCCTTCCATATACGTATACAAACGTTTTCGACTTAATAACTTTTGAATGGAGAAGTGTGAGATAGAATCCTGTCAGACCCCGTCTCCTGGTTCTCCCACCTTCGTCCGACCAAAGCTTTGCAGCCGTAAAAAAGGGACTTTTGAAAAAGGTTCTTTACCTAGACGTCCCAGAAGTCCCTGTTTCGGTGGCGGGCCCGGAGAGGACACCTGAGAATGAAAGCTTAAGTTTCTTAGACACGCTCTCAAATCATATACTCCAGAGGAAACTAAGAGGAAAAGAGAAACCAAGATGAGTCAAAGTGTCTCCTTTATAAATATATTAAACTTATTTGACTTACCGCCCTTTTTCGTGAAGGATTGTGGTATGTGTTTTTGTTAGAGTTTTACCTAACTTCTGGATTTACGTTCCGGTCTTTGGTATTTTTGAGAATCTCCTTTTGTATCTGTCTTGTGGGACTATATTTAACGTCGCTCTAAAAGGAACTCGGTGGAGGATCTCATTTCCTTTATTTTCGTTTTTGGTTGTTTGTTTACCCTGGTTGTCAATCGAGACCTGTGCTTCGTTGGCTGACCAAGTTTTAACCCTTTCCTCATGTTGTTCCGACGTATAACAGTGGGACGAATAAATTGAGTATAGGTCTCATGTAGTACGTTTTACGGCCTGATGTATTTACCGTTCGACCTTAGTTCTAACGGTCCTCTTTATAGTTGTTGGAGTCTATACGTCCACTATGCTGAGATTACCGTCTTTCACTTCTCCTTGACTCCTCGGAGACCTACTGGCACTTGCTCCTCTCACTTTTTCGACCGAATTTTGAGTTGTTATTTTTTTGATTCTAGCACCGTGGGTTAGGGTAGTGAAGTACCGTTTGGTCAAGTCAGTCAAGTCAGTGAGTCAGCGCAGACTGAGAAACGCGGGGGTACTTATCGTCGTGTGGTCCGGAGGGGCAGGTAGTGGTCGAGGCCGTCAAGTGAGTCTGAGTTCAGGTAGCTCAGTCACTACGGTAGGTCGGTAGAGTAGGAGCCAGCATGGGAAGAGGAGGACGGGGGTTAGGGAGGGTCGTAGTCTCAGGAAGAGGTCGCTCAGTTGCGAAGCGTACTCCACCGGTTTCATAACCTCAAAGTCGAAGTCCTAGTCAGGAAGGTCACTTGTGGGCCTTGACTAGAGGAAATCCTACCTGACCAACCTAGAGGAACGTCAGGTTCCCTGAGAGTTCTCAGAAGAGGTTGTGGTGTCAAGTTTTCGTAGTTAAGAAGCCGTGAGTCGGAAGAAGTGTAAGGTTGAGAGTGTAGGTATGTACTGGTGTCCTTTTTGGTATCGGAATTGATCTGCCTGGAATCAGCCGTTTCATTACAGAGACGAAAACTTATACAATAGACCCAACCAGTATCGAAAAGAAGGTTCCTCATTCGTAGAAAATTAAAGTACCGACGTCAGTGGTAGACGTCACTAAAACCTCGGGTTTTTTTATTTCAGACTGTGACAAAGGTGACAAAGGGGTAGATAAAGGGTACCTCACTACCCTGGTCTACGGTACTAGAAGTAAAAGACTTACAACTCGAAATTCGGTTGTAAAAGGTGAGAGGTGAAAGTGAAAGTAGTTCTCCGAAAAATCGAGAGAAGTGAAAGACGGTGTTCCCACCACAGTAGACGTATAGACTCCACTAACTATAAAGAGGGCCGTTAGAACTAGGGTCGAACACGAAGAAGGTCAGGTCGCAAAGAGTACTACATGAGACGTATATTCAATTTATTCGTCCCACTGTCATACGTCGGAACTGCATGAGGAAAAGGATAAACCTTGGTCAGACAACAAGGTACAGGTCTACTGGTAATGTAGATGTTGACGCCCGTCCTTAGGGAATCTTCTTTACCTCATCGGTAGTACCAGTTGTTTTCTTATGCTTTACGTAATGAACCTACGTTAGAGTTTTTACTGTCTTACTAAAGACAAACAAAGGTTCCGTTTGGTAAGTTATAGTGTCATTAGGTTCAGATACGGGGTTGCTCATTACGACTTCTTCGACTTCAACTTGCCAAGATACTTCTGGATGTTCTGGAAAATCTTGATTGTGGGTTTTTTCTACAGGAAAAGTAATATCCCCTGACCTTACGTTTTCATCCTTCAGTTCTTTGTGGACCTCATTGTCCGTTTAAACCGGAACCTTATGCCTTACTTCGTCCCGTTTCCGATTATCTCAAAACGGTTCTCTTGCGTGACCAGTATCGTTTGTGGGAGAAGGTTGTTGTGTTCTCTTCTGAGATGTGTACCTGTAGTGGTCTACCAGTTGTGGCTTTAGTCTAACTAATATAAGAAACGTCGGTTTCTACCTCTTCGAGATATGTCAGTTGTTTTTGTTCTGGTCCTCGACTGACACCGAGTCTAGTACTTGAGGAATAACGGTTTAAGTCTGACTTTAACTTCTTTCATCCCTTTTGGTGATCTGGTAAGTCCATACTGGATTTAGTTTAGGGAATACTAATATGTCACCTTCACTCTTTATCTAAATTCCCGGATCTAGACTATCTATCTCACGGACTACTTGATACCGTACTCCAAGTACTGTAACATGTCCTCTGTCCCTAGTTCTGGTAGGAGTACCTTTTCTTTACGTTTTTTCGTTTTACCGACGGTACCGTTTATCTTCCCCCTTTTAACCTCGTCACAGTCTAAAATAATAACCCCCCCGAGGGTTTAGTGACGTCTACCACTGACGTCGGTACTTCAATTTTCTACGAATGAGGAACCTTCCTTTCAATACTGGTTGGATCTATCGTATAACTTTTCGTCTCTGTAATGAAACGGTTGTTTCCAGGCAGATCAGTTCCGATACAAAAGAGGTCACCAGTACATACCTACACTCTCAACCTGATATTTCTTTCGACTCACCACTTCTTAACTACGAAAACTTGACACCACAACCTCTTCTGAGAACTCTCAGGGAACCTGACGTTCCTCTAGGTTGGTCAGGTAGGATTTCCTCTAGTCAAGGCCCACAAGTGACCTTCCTGACTAGGACTTCGACTTTGAGGTTATAAAACCGGTGGACTACGTTACTCGACTGAGTAACCTTTTCTGGGACTACGACCTTTTCTAACTTCCGCCCTCTTCTTCCCCTGCTGTCTCCTACTCTAACAACCTACCGTAGAGGCTGAGTTACCTGTACTCAAACTCATTTGAGGTACTCAACCACTACCTGTCCCTCCGGACCACACGACGTCAGGTACCCCAGCGTTTCTCAGCCTGTGCTGACTCGCTTACTTGACTTGACTTGACTTGGAAAACTGATCAGAACAATAGAACTTCGAACGTATGATACCCAACCCAGACCATTCTGGAAAGACAACAATCAACACTGGAACAATTAAATTCTCCGTACAACACCCCCGCCCAGACTATTCTCGTATATTCCAAAACGATTCTGTTTCCCGTGAGAGGTGGGGAAGACTAAGATGCAGTCTTCCAAAGAGACAGGGAAAAGTCGCGAAGGGACCACCGAGTCTCCCATTTCGCAGACGGACGCTATATCCTCTGGGCCCAAACTAGGGACCCAGCCCTTCTAGGGGACCTCTTCCTTTACCGTTGGGTGAGGTCATAAGACCGGATCTTTTAAGGTACCTACCTCCTAGGACTATCCGATGTCAGGTGTCCCAACGTTTCTCAACCTGTACTGACTCGCTGAAGTGAAAGAAAGTGAAAGTATGAAATTATTTTGAGACTATGTGTTTTCGAGAAATAAATAGTTCGGACCGGGGACCAGGGTTTCGATTTAGAAGAAACCTCTAGTTCTTAGACTGTGGTAAGTGGTGTTCGATAGTGATGGCATACGTTTTGTCCATCGATTACTCTTTAACGATGCTTTGTGTCCCTCGAGTCGGACCACGAGACTCTCCTGGACCTCGTCACCCTTTTAGTTGTAGGTTTTAGTGATCGTTACCGATTGGGTTACTAATATTAATTCTTCTGTTGAGGTAAACGTTATCATAAAAATTTTATGAATCATTTTTTAAATGGGTTCATCCACATACTGAACATACGGTTTTTGATGTCCAGTAACGACTTTCCTTGACTTTTTCGGATTTATTTACTTTTCTGTAGATACGAGTGTCTGGACTCGAGAATCCGTTGTGAGGTGTCTACTGGAAGTCAAAGTTGTGTCATGTCAAGTCAAGTAAAGTCAGCGAGTCAGTACAGACTGAGAAACACTGGGGTACTTATCGTCGTGCGGTCCGGAGGGACAGGTAGTGGTTGAGGGCCTCAAGTGAGTCTGAGTGCAGGTTCAGGCACTACGGTAGGTCGGTAGCGTAGGAACCAGCAGGGGAAGAGGAGGACGGGGGTTAGGGAGGGTCGTAGTCTCAGAAGAGGTCACTCAGTTGAGAAGCGTACTCCACCGGTTTCATGACCTCGAAGTCGAAATCGTAGTAAGGAAGGTTTCTTTAGGGTCCCGACTAGAGGAAATCTTGCCTGACCA
The DNA here is from genome assembly GCA_006410555.1 of Capra ibex. Lineage (NCBI taxonomy): Eukaryota > Metazoa > Chordata > Mammalia > Artiodactyla > Bovidae > Capra > Capra ibex. The sequence continues at coordinate 31,995,700 of SJYO01038983.1, forward strand.
ACCTAGAGGAACTTCAGGTTCCCTGAGAGTTCTCAGAAGAGGTTGTGGTGTCAAGCTTTCGTAGTTAAGAAGCCGTGAGTCGGAAGAAGTGTCAGGTTGAGAGTGTAGGTATGTACTGGTGACCTTTTTGGTATCGGAACTGATNCTGGAAACAACCGTTTCATTACAGAGACGAAAACTTATACGATAGATCCAACCAGTATTGAAAGGAAGGTTCCTCATTCGTAGAAAATTAAAGTACCGACGTCAGTGGTAGACGTCACTAAAACCTCGGGTTTTTTTATTTCAGACTGTGACAAAGGTGACAAAGGGGTAGATAAAGGGTACTTCACTACCCTGGTCTACGGTACTAGAAGTAAAAGACTTACAACTCGAAATTCGGTTGAAAAAGTGAGAGGAGAAAGTGAAAGTAGTTCTCCGAGAAATCAAGGAGAAGTGAAAGACGGTATTCCCACCACAGTAGACGTATAGACTCCACTGACTATAAAGAGGGACGTTAGAACTAAGGTCGAACACAAAGAAGGTCGGGTCGTAAAGAGTACTACATGAGACGTATATTCAGTTTTAAGGGTGTAAAAAATAAAAATAAAAAAGGTCTTTACCTATCCGACTAGGATTTTAGGTGTACCTTAACAGTCCGGTTTTGGTAGAACCTTTTCGTATTGTCTCAATCCCCGAGTACGAAGGACTAAGTTTTAAGTGATGGTTCGACGTCAGTCGCTCCCCAACACAAGGACCGCATTCTATGTGTGTACCTGACACCCTGCCTTTAATCTCCGGTACTGTTTGAATGTGCGTCTACCAGTGTCCCCCGGTTGTCCGACGGTCCTGACAGTGTCAACCGCGTCTACACCTACAGGTGTACCTCTCCCTTCTTCGACCTGGGACGGAGCGTCAAGTATGTTTTAATTGAGTTTTACCTATGTCACTCTGTCCGACACTGGTCCCCGGAAAACGATGTCCCGAATAAGGACCTGGTTGAAGAGGATCTGACTGTCTCTTTGACACCCCCTGATTCTCTTTGACGTACGTGCCCGTAGACCCCGTTCTGTACCCGTCGTTCTGTGTCTTCCGGCCTCGTGCGGACGGACGCGTTTTCGACGCGGACGGGCACTAGGGGCGTGCGTCGCGGTCGTTGCCCCCGTCCGGCAGTTTCGGGGAGACACCCGGTCGGACGGGTCGTCCGGTGTGGGAGTGGGTGACTTCCATGGTCGAGCGGGGCACATCCCTACTTGTACCCGGGGACAACGAACAAAAACGAGGGAGGAAGACTTCGTCCCCGGGGTCATTTCGGTAAGGAGTTAAGGAGTAGACCGGAACATAGTTAAAGATGTTAATTTCTCAGGTCCTCGGACTCAGCCGCTGTCACCCTGGACCATATTTTCGACTTGACGTTTTGCCAATCTTCCTTTGCGTCACACTGAAACCTAGTCCGTTACCAAAGAATCGATGTAATGTTCTAGATTTCTTTTGTCTCTATTTAACAGCAAACGGTTTACTTTTTGCAGACACGGAGTTTCCTGTGAGTTCTTTCACTTTTCTGTTAGATTTTTTACCCTCTCTTAAACCTTAAGTACATAGACTGTTCCCTGATCATAAGTCGTATATTTCCTTCTTGACGGTAAGTTGTTGTCGTTCTGGGTGTCTGGTTCGTCAGTCGCCTTTTTCCGGCCTCGTCTGTCGAAGGTTTCTGTGCACTCGTCGACCACTCGTCTTCGGTACGAGCCGTGGCCACCACCCGTTCCTATACGGGTATTTGGTGGTGGTTCCCCCGTCGACGGCACCAAAATATGCTGGGTCGTCAAGGTGAGGTTCTACGTCCGGCTTCTCTCGACTTTACACACCGATACCTTTTGGAACTGGTGTTTACAAAGATTCGTAATAAGTATTATCGGTTTTCGACCTTTACCAGTTTACAGGTGTCCAACTACTTCTTTCCTTTTTTTACATGCCACAGGAGAATGTCATGTTGTAATTGGTCGGTATTTCTGTCCCCCAAGGCCGTGTCGGACGTCGTACCTGCTTGTAGTGCATCACTCTATGATGTCTTGTTTCCGAGTACTAAATGTGCCTTTTGGGGTCCTCCCTTTGGGTCCGGCTCTCTCGTCTGACCATAAACTTCCCTCCTACGCGACTTCCCTAATCCCTCCCGGGGGATGACCCTTACCCCAAGGGAATGGGATTCCGCCCGCCCCTCCGACCGACAACCTCGACCTGTTGTAGCGTGGCTTTTCACGGTCTCTTCGAGTGAACATGCGAAAGACACCCACTTTGTTTTGGCCAAGACGAGACGTTGAAAGTCCCCTAATTTTTAATTCGGCAGATTGGTTAGTTATTTATTCCGAAGGGACCACCGAATCTCCCATCTCGCAGACGGACGTCGCGTCCTCTGGGCCCAAGCTAGGGACGTAGCCCTTCTAGGAGACCTCTTCCTTTACCGTTGGGTGAGGCCATGAGAACGGACCTTTTAAGGTACCTGTCTCCTCGGACCATCCTATATCAGGTACCCCAGAGTTTCTCAGCCTGTGCTGACTCGCTGAAGTGAAAAGTTGGTTATTTATTTTCGTGTCCTCGTTTCCGTACTGACAGTGGACCGTCGCTGGAGGATGCACAGTGGTAGTCGTGACGTGTCGCCCAGTAGGACAGATATCTGGCCGGGGACCCCTCTTTGACGGCCTCCGACTCGACGCCGGGGAGAGGTCGGTCCTCGTCCCCCGGACGACCCCCGGGCTCCGGCGTCCCCTCGGAGTGGGGTACGCCAACTCCTGCGCTCGGACGCGTCTGTGCTGGTGGGCTGAACACCCATAGGTAGGACGGGTGCGGCTGGGGCGGGAGACTACCGGACCGGACGTGTCGTCGAGCCGGCTTCCTGTCGGACGACCCAGTCACGGCGGTCGTCCTCGCGTCTCGTGTGTTCTATGGAGGTGTTCCTCCCGAATTGACACCCCGGTCCCGCGTCTCGTCTCGACAGGGTCTCTCTATCCTCCACTCCTCCGGGTCCCAGGGTCGCGGTCCGGAGTCCCACCACACCCCCGCGACCCAGTCTCGTGGTCCGGAGTCCCGTCACACCCCCGGTGACCCCGTGGGCTCCGACCGGACCCTCGGAACGGCGTTTCCCTGTGTTGGCCACCCCACCGGAACGAGGATTGTCCTGCCGGGTCCGGACCGGTAGTGGCGGGCGTCGGAGTGTGTGTCCACTCCCGTCTCTGTCTTGTGCACCGGGACGCCAGACTTCTCTCGCCTCCGGACCGGTGTCTCGGCTGGGTGGGACAGGGACTCCTCCCCCGTGTCGGAGTTCGGGTCTCGGCAGGACGGTCGTGCGGACGAGGGGGACCTCGGTGGGGCCCAGGGTACTCTTTACTCCCCCCTGCCCCCTCCGTCCTTCCGGTCCGACGTACCGGTGTGCCCGGGTCCCGAGGGTCGCCGACGGTCTGCGGACCGTCCGCAGGACGGAGGCGTGTCGACCGGGACCAGGGCGAGGGGGTCGGGAACCCCCTGGCACCCTCCGAGGAGCCCCGTCCGGTGTGCCCGACGACCCACGACTGGACGTTGGCCCTTCCTGGGTTTGGGGCGGACCTCACCCCTGAGTCCTGACCCCCCGGTCACGGGGAGTCTCCCCTCCGGACACGTCGACCCCCCGACCGCCACCCCCGCCCCGAGGAGACCCGGGCCCCCACTCCGACTCACCCCGGACCGTCCTCGGGGGCTCACCCTTGTCACCCGCGACGTCGTCCGAACCCGGACTCTGGGGGTCCGACTCCTTCCCAGGGTCGGGGTTGGTTGGGGATTTAGCCCTCGTCCACAACGACTCTGTCCCGGATTGAGACCGCTCTGGGGTTTAAACCGTGTAACTAATAAAATGCGACACACCTACTTTTCACAGTAGACGGGGTAGTCCTTCGTTTCCCGTGACGTCTGGACTTCCGGAGTTGGACGTCGGGGAGTCCCACCTTTTCGTCCGACGACGGGTCTGTCGACCCTCCGCGCAGTCCCCTCACTAAAGTGTCCCAGGTCTCAGAACGTACAAGGGTATACTTCTTTTCCCGATTGAAGAGATTTATTCTGTAACTCAAAAGAAATTAATTGTCTTAGAAAACTACAAGGTTGATGGACCAAAATGACGAGTTTGAGGATATTTAAGACGGGGAGTGAAGTAGAGAAACCTCGTTGGACAGTCTCGTTTTCTTGCAAGACCCAGAGTCTGAATCCACGAGTCCAAATACCGTTTACTTTCTGTCAAGGGTAGATAAACCAACATGAGAAAAAAAAAAAAAAGTCAGTCGTTCTCTTTGGCGGGACTTTCCCACAGAGGAGAACATGGTCCTACCCNCCCCCACCACCCGCCTCCCCTGATGTAAGGATCTTTGAGAGTACCACCCTCCTCCGTTCCTGACTGGAGACGTCCTTTAGTGGAAATAAAGATACGTAACGCCCCAGCAGAGGGTTTTCCCCGGAGAGGAGGGGTGGGGTCGTGGAAAACAGAGATCGAGTGTCCCCGTAAATTCCCCCACCTAAGTCGTAAAGGCCCTCTTTACAGAGTTTTAAAAGAGTAAACGTCTTTTGACAAATGAGTCGTAAGGACCCAGAGAGGGTATATGTCCTCCAATGTACAAGAATTTGACAATAAACATAAAGAAAGATAATTTCATAGAAAATAATGTTTTCCTCCCCCTCCCCTCTTCCTTCAGCCGGGGAAGGTCGGAGACCCTGTCCTGTAGTGAGGTCCGGGATCGGAAGGAGAGTGGGTGGGTCACATTGGACTGTGAGTTACCAAGTAGGGTGGAGGATCCTGGTCGGGTAAGGGTTATGAGGTTTTCGGTCCTTTGCCTTTAAGCCTTTAAGCCTCTTTAGCTTTGAGGACTCATTTCTTTCCTCGGGGCTCACGCACGACCGTGTCTATGAGGCAGGGGTCGTACTTGGCGTGCAGGGTCGGGAATAAGTGACCCCGGGTTCCACGCCACGGGGGTCCGATACTCCACGAGTTCCTCCTCGTGCTCCACCGGCACGACCCCCGCGGGGTCTCGGGCCGCGGGCACTGTTGGTGCCACTAGTTGTAGGCGTCGCTGTGGCGGCACGGGCTGGTGTAGGTCCCAGCCTGGGGAGGGCAGAGCAGGGCAGATGAGTCCCAGGCTGGGAGTGGGCAGGCGTGCCCCTGGCCCCTTCCTGTTGCTGCTGGCACGGGAAGATTCTGCCTCCCCAGCCCACCCAGCGGGGTCTGCGCCGCTGGGCAGCGCCCCTGCCAGCTCCAGGGCTTTGCCGGCTGCTGGCTCTCCCCTGCCTTGGAGGAAGTCCTTCCCGACCCTGAGGGGCGTGCCTGNGTGCTCACGGGAGTCAGACCCACAGGGAGGGGGGCTCCCTCCTGGCCCACCCTGGGATCGCAGCCTCCCCCAGTCAGGGGGCTGGGGTAGGCACAGACTGGGGAGGGGACCCACATGAGGAGTCAGGGGACGAGGGGGTGGCTGGCCCCAAGAGGAGAGGGTCTCACTGCCACTGTCCTGTTCAGACTCCAGGGAACGGGAGTGTGAGGGCCCATCGGGTGACTGGGACCAGCAGAGGGGACCTGAGCCACAGGCCTGGCGGTCCCTGGACCCTCACCACCTCTCCTCCTCCAGTCTAGGGACCGGAAGATGGTCGGCGACATCACTGGGGCCCAGAGCTACGCCTCCACCGCCAAGTGCCTGAACATCTGGGCCCTGGTCCTGGGCGTCTTTCTGACCATTGGATCGATCGTTGTTCTTGTGTTCGTCTGCGTGGCAGTCTACAGTATGGCTTTGGAGATAATGAGAAACAGAGGCTACTAGCCGCTGTCCGTGGAGGCGGCCCAGGGCCTCCACCGTCCTTGGTGGCTTTGCACCCGAGGCATGGGCCCGCCCCGCTCCCAACCCGTAGGCAGCAGTTCATAGACACAGATTGTCAACCGCTGAATCAATAAAGTGCCCTTGTCTGTGAAGCTGCTGTGATGTCTCCTGCGGAGGGGACACTGCTGTGACCCTGGCGGCCTCTGGAGAGCCCAGAGCGGTCAGCTGCGGGCTGACTGAGAAGGCCAGAGCAGAGCTGGTGACCCCACCCTGGTCAACAGGAACCCCCAGAGGAAAGACCCCTTCCTCCCCTCAAAACCAGCAGGCCCTGCTGGGTGGAAGGGTCTCGCAGACACTGGGGACCCTGGGGCATTGTTGTGAGCCTGGGATGCAGACGGGGAGACGGGGGCCCCCCTAGCTGGGTGGGGGTTGTGTGTGCTTCTGCCCGACCAAAGGTCCCACGACGCACCGGTCCTGTCGCCCCAGACGTCGGGTGTGACGCAGAGGGACCGGTCGTCGGCCGCGGGTCTGTCCGACTCCCCCGTCCACGCCGGTCGGGTCGGGACCCGGGTCCCCGCGACACACGAAACCCGACCTGGTGGCTGTGGCCACCCCGCGCCCCCCAGTCCGGACCTGTCTCGCCGTCCCTTAGGCATGTCCGTTCTCCTGTACCCCGAGGCGTGCCCCAAACCCGGTCCTGTGTGTCCTGTGGGTGGTGTGGTCCAGGTTGACCGGTTTTGCTGCCGGAGTGGGAACTGGTTTCGGTGCGAGAACCTTAGTGCTCCTAGTGAACGACGAAACTGGGACAGACGGAACCCCGATTCCACTAGACCCTGTACCCGACCCCACCCACAGAGACTCGGGGGCTCAGGACAGGACCCCGTCCACCGAGGTCCGGGAGTCCAAACCCCTCGGGACCGGTGCGCGAGGAGTGTCTCGACGGACGACCTCGACCCCTCGACACCCCCGTCGACTCCGACATGAGACAACCCCAGTCAAGGAGTGGGGCCTCCGACTCCGGATCGTCACGGTCCTGGCCCCGGTAAGTCCTGGGGGTGCGAGTGACCCCACCCTCCACCTCTTCGTCCCTCACTCGTAGGACCCACCCCTGTCGACTTGTCTGGAGACGTCTAACTCTCGTTCTGGTGCCCCGTCGGGTCCACCTCCCCGACCCCACACCGCCCCCCGTCCCCACTTACTCCCTTTCCACGTCTGCCCCGGACACGCCAGGGGCTCGATTTCACCTTCCGGAGTCGGTGTCCGGCGGACCAGGTGGAGATGCTTTGCAGGGCGACTCCGTTCAGTGTCTGCCTAGGGTCCAGTCGCCGGTGTCCCGCGCCCCCACGACGGCCCTGGCCGACGAGTCCGACTGCTCTGCAACTCCCTTGTCTCTTCCACCGGCGCATCGGACTGCCCCACGACTCGCGACGACTCGGTCCGCGAAACGGTGTCGCCTGGAATGTCACACACTCTGTGTCGAGGCGTCAGTTTTTGCGGTAGTCGTGAACCCTACTTTCAAGTCCGTTGCCGTTCCTCTTAGTATGTGTTTCTGTGTCGTCTGTCCAGACACCTCCCAAGACCCGGACCTCCGCTCGACGTACCCGGGGAGAGGCCCGCTCGCTCGTCTCTCGTCCGTCTTCCCCCGGCAGCCCCGCCACCCCCCTTTGGTCGGGCCCCACCCGAAGGACGGAGGGTGACCCCGGACCCGCGGGACGCGAGAGACGGTACCGGGGCGTCCTGACTTCCCTGGGTGGGGTCTCCCGTGGTGGAGGCTCGACGACTCCTGGGCCGACCTAGGGGACGGCGTCCGGGTGAGCCCCTCAGGCCACCCGTGGCGGTGCCCGTTGCACTCCTCCGTGGGAAGGGGGTAGAGTCGAGGGTCCTGGATGTCCGTCAAAGGTGCCTTCTGGAGTGCAGTCGATGTCCGTCGTCCTCGGGGCACCGGGGGACCTCTCAGGGACTCCCCTCTCGGCCGTCCCTGGTGCTACTCCCCAGTTCCACGTGACCCTCCGGGGCCCGTGTCGCTCCCGTCCTGTGAGCCCTTGGGTCCCTCCTGCCGTTCTGGGTCCCTGGTCGTCCCCTCTCCCAGAGTCGCGTCTTACGTTGTGTCCCTGCCCTTCTCTGGTCTCGGCGCTCTCGGCGGTCGGGGCAGGTCCCGTCGCGTTTTGGCGTCCCCTCCCGCTGGGTTCGGGGCACTCGAGCTAGGGGCCGGGGGACCGGGCACTCACCACCCCCCTCACAACGGCCCGTGCCGGGTCGGGACCCGACCAGACCGACACACGGCCGCCCGGAGACTCGCCCCCGTCACCTCAGGTCAGACCCCCGACGGTCCCCCTACCCACGGGTGAACCGGACCCCCGCAAGTCCCCCGACCGGTCCGTGGGACTGGTGGTCCCGTCACGTTGTCGGAGGGATTCGCCCCCGAGTCGTCGTACCGGGTCTGCACACCCCGTGAGGTTGGAGAGCTCCCACAAAGTGTCGGTGAGGCGGAGGAGCTCCCGTCCCTCGCTACTCCGGCACCCCGCTACCCCGGAGTTCAGTGGGCCCCACCTCTCGTCTCCGTCGTCAGTCTCCTAGGTCTCTCACGTCCGACGGAGGGACGGCGGGGGAGGACGGCTCCGTCCGTCTCCGGTCCTCTGGGGGGGTAGGGGACCGACCGTCTCGACCGGAGGGTGGGGGCGACATCCAGGACCGAGACACACTCCTCGTCTACCACTCCGCGACTAGTGGGCGACAGGGACCTCTCCTGTGGACGGTGTGTTCCGGTCTGGTCACGACCCCTCCGACTCGGACCTCCCGCCGACCAGGACCTGTCCGGCCGGCCCCGACGACAGTCCCGTCGTCCCGCGGTCCGGGGTCCGAGTGACGGGGGTGTGGACGACCAGCGGGCGAGTCCCGAGGGCCCACAGGTCACTCCCCACGTCGGACCACCCGACGCTGAGGCCCCGGGACCCGGACACTTGTGCGGGTGGGGGACGTGTCCGTCGGACGGGCGGGGGTGTCTGTTCGGAGGTAGACCCCGGAGCGATTCGGGAGGGTAGACCGAGAGGTCTGAGCCGGATTCTCCCCGACGAGAGACGGGACGTCTCCGAGGCGGGTGGGGGTGTCGGGGTCACACCCAGTCGGGGGACGTGCAGCCCCCTACCAGACCTTCCTTAGTCGGTGCCCGTCTCCTCTAGTCCCGTTGGGTCCCGGTCGGGGACGGGTTCCGAGGGGATCTACCGACCGATCCCGGGATCCCTCCTCCTCCGTCACCCGTCCCAGTGGCCCAGCTCCCTCCCCGAGACCTGCCCGAGACGACCCGGAGGTCGCCGGCTCCTCCCTCCTCGTCTCGGGGCCCGGACCAGTCGTCGCTGGCGGGGCGACTCGGTGCCCTACGGGGTGCCCTGTCGACTCGGACGTTCCTCCCCCGAGCCGCTTCACGGGGTCGTCGGGGGGACGGGTGCCGGGGAGTCTCTGGGTGTGCTGGGGAGTCTTGTCACCAGTTGGGGTGGACCCGGAGGAAGTCGGAGAGGGGTCACATTCGCGGGACCCGTCCTGGGCTCACCCGCGGGACTCCAGTTCCCTGCACCCGCCACAGGAGACCTCAGACAGGAGACCCCCAGACACGGCCCACCAGGGACTGTGCAGGACCCGGACCCTTGGGAGACGGGGTTGGGGTGCCCGGAGGGAGGGACAAGGCGGAAACCCGTCCCGCCCCATGGGGAGACGACCCACTGGAGTCGTTCGGGGCCCGTCTCGCCAGGACAGGTCGAAGGGACGGTACCACGAGGCGGTCGTCGCCCTCCGGCAGGGTCCAGAGTCGTGTCACCTGGGACCCCTGAGCGGACCCCCCGCCGGTCCTTTACCCACGGGGTGGGACGGTCCTGAGGGTTCTGGTCCCGGTTGGGTCGCCGGACAGGGAGGCGTCCCGCCGGGACTCCCTCGTCTCGCCCAGCCCCGATCCGGTCGACCGTCCGCCGACCGCGCGTCCACAACCCGGCGGACGACACAGGGGTCCCGGTCGCCCGGACACCCGCTGGGACGGGTACCCCACGTCGTCGCCCGAGTGTGTGAGCCTAGTGACCGGAGTCCTATCAGGGACAGTGCCCTGTCGAGTGTCGTGTTCCCGTCACCGACTCGCGCGCACCGGCCCTCTCTGCACGCACACCGGGCTCGTCTCCGGGGCCTCTCCACGAGTCGCTGTGCGTCCCCTGTCCCGACCGGGCGGACCGTCGGCGGTGTGTGCATGAGCCACGAGGTCTGTTTGGGGGTCTGCTCTCGATGGCCCTGTGCGCCCTCCCTCTCCGGGACTCGCTCTGTGTTGGCCCTTTGCCCGACGGCCGAGCCTCTCGTTCCTTTTGACTTGTTCTCGGGGGTCCTGTCGCGCTCCGGGGCCCTCGCCCTCTCTGTCTGCCGGTTGTGCGCACGAGCGCCCGGACCTTTTCCTCTCTCCCGCTGCACCTTGGCCGATGTAGGAAGGGTTTGTGCTGTCTCTCTTATTCGGGTTCCGAATTTTTGCAGTTGTTTTTGGTCCACGTTTCTCGTATTTACTCAGAGGCACTTCCGCGCGCTAATAAAACCACACCGCCCGCGGCCCACCCCTGCTCACACCCCGTCGGTGTACCCGACTCGTCGAGTACCCTGTGCGCGGACCCGCCTGCCGCACCGTTACCGCAGTCTCGGGTCGTGTGTGTCGGGTTTGACTCGCTCTCGTGTTCGTACGCCGGCGCTTGTGCGTCCTTCCCGAGGAGGCCCGGTGTCGTCTCTTGCGGCCCCACCGGCCGGTGGACGCGACGCAGCTCCTGTGAGGGTGACTGTGCCGTTCTCCCCCACGGCCCTACCGCGGGGCGCCTGTCGGTCGGACTCTAGTCTGGGACGGGCCGGAGGAGGGGTGGCGTCGGGGAGTGGGGGACGTTCCTCCCACGACGCCCTCTGCCCCGGCGGCCGAGTGGACCGGGGCTGCTACCCGAGCGCCCGCAGGAACCTCCGGCTCATCAGGTACGGCATCTTCAACTCGGGGTCGTCCTAGAACGAGGCGGTGAACCTGAACCCCAGGTCCTGGACCTGCGTCCGAGCGTGGGTCCCGTCGCCGCGCAACCCCGGTCGGGACGTCCCAACCCGTCCTCACCCGAAGTCGTGGTCCGACTCCGGGGCCCGTGGACCCAGCCCCGTCCTCAGGCGCGTGTGGTGCCGTTCCTGCCGTCGTCTGTCTACCGGGGCGACGTGGACACGCCCCACAGACGAAGCGGACCCTGGGAGTCCGCCGTCTCGCGAGTCCCCTCCGGGTCCTCCCGGCCCCGTCGTCACACTGGGGGCTGTGTCCTCGTGGAAGAGGACCCGCACCTCCACCCGGGTCGTGGACCGTACCCCGTCGGTCCCGACCCTCTACACCTACCTGTGGGGCCCTGTCGTAAGGGTACCCCACCGGTCCGCGGGATTCAGTGGGGGTGTGTTCCAGCGGGTTGCGTTCCGACTGCCACCCGAGACCCTCTTCCCTGATCCGGGAAGTACTAAGACCTCGACTCGACTGGCGCCCGGTGTCGGATTCCTTCGACCGCCCTCCGCCCCGGTGCGGGCCCGGAGGTCACACGTCCGGTGGTCCCCGACCCGGGGGCACACGGCTCGCTCGCGCGCGCCCGGGTCTCGGGGTGAGTGCCGACACGGCACCTCATCAGCATCCAGTACTCCGACTTCGGCAGGTCGTGCCCGCGGTCGACGAGTTTGAGGCACGAGCACTTGTACGGGTCGAACAACCAGGACGTTTCTCTGCCGTACCAAAGGCACGGGTGGAGCACCAGTACCGGAGAGGGGTCGACTGGACCCGAGTCGCCTCCTGCCCCGTCCGGCCGGCCCCCGAGGGTCGAGTCCGGGGAAGGCGCGGACGAGGTCCTTCTGTGGAGCCAGGGAAAGGGACCTCCCCCCGTCGCGAGTCCACATGTCCTACCGGGTGTCGACCCAGTCCCGAGGCGTCTCTGCGGGGGGGCGGGGGGGGTCCGGGGTCTCCGGAGAGAGTGGACCCCTACCCGTCGGGTCCGGACGGGTGAAGGTGAGGCGGAGTCCGGACCGCGGGAGGGAGCCTCCGGAGTCCGGACCCGTCCACCCCCGGGACCCCCGGCAGACGTCCTGTATCGACTGACGGTCGGCGGACGAAGCACCGTCGTCGGGGATGCTGGGACGAAACAGGGACCCACCCCACGTCACCCGAGACGCAGGTGGGGGGGGGGGTTGTCACATTCGNGGGACCCACCCCACGTCACCCGAGACGCAGGGGGGGGGGGGGGTTGTCACATTCGTCTCTTTTGTTAGGGAGGAGAGCCGGTCGTGGAGGTCAGGGACCCGTCCCCGTCGGGTGGTACACCTGGAGTCGGAGTTAGTGATCAAGGTGCCCCAGGTCCGTTGGGATTCTGTGGGGTAGGGGTCCGACGGGGTTCCGGTGACTCGTTTCCGGTGGGTGGGGTCGGAGACGGAAACCTCCCTCCTCTGGACCTCCGGACTGGGTCCAGAGGGTCTCTGTCGTCCGAGGACCCCGGTCCCCGGTACTCTCGGGGACTGCTCGCGACTGACACCGATCCTCGTACCGTGCGTCGACCCTCGGTCTGAGAAGGTGGTCCACCGCCGCCGGTGTCCGGGCCCCGGTGTGAGGTCTGGTAGGGCTTCTCGACCCTCCGCGACCCGTCGCACTTGGGGTGTGGCCAGGGCACAAGGTCCGGTCCGAGGTGCGGGGTAGGGTCGGGGATGCCGGGGTGCTGTGGCACTTCGGCGTTGGGGGTCCCGCTTTGCGATGGATGACCCGACCTTTGGGTTCGGGGCGGGGCCTGGGCAGGAGACGTCCGGTTCGCAGGAGTCCTGGTCGCGTCTGGCACGCGTAGGGACCGCGACGGCGACTGGTGTCCGTCCCGTAGGGGACCGGGTGCCTGTGGAGGGTATCTCGGAACGGGTGCCACCGGGTCGTCCGTTCTCCCACCCGGACGACAGCCGCGGGTGGTGACAGGGGGCACCCGGGCGGGGTCCCGGAGGACGGGTGTCGGTGGGATGCGCTAGTCTCGTCTTGGCGTGGACGTCCAGGCCCGGTAGGGTGCAGTCGTTCCCGGGGAGGGGAGGTCGCGCCTGGAGGCCGCGGACGTGGGCGAGATACAGATCCCCACTGGGGACGGGTGCCGGGGCGACTCGGAGGCGTCAGACCGGGGTCCGGTGGGGACCTCGAGTCCTCTGCAGTTGCCCCCAGTCGCACCCGTCCCCATAGGGAGGGCCCCCTTCCTGGGAGTGAGTAGGGGAAGGACACCACTGGGATTTGGGGTCCCCAACGACCTCCTGTCGACCCACGTCACGGGTAGTTCCCCATGTGGACGGGTACTCCTACGCTCGAGCGACGCCCCTTCCAGGACCTTTCCTTCAGTCGGGTGGTACGGACTCCAGTCGAGGAAGGCCCCAAGACTCTCGAGCTAGGAGTCTTCTCTGTCGGACTCCCCGCCTCCGCTCCTGATCGAGTCCCGGGAAGATCTCGGTCCCACCGGGTCTCGAGAGCAATTTGGACGACTGACCGCGACCTGGCAGCCGCCCCCGGTTCGACTCTGGAGTCCTCGTCCCGAGTTTCAGTCCTACCGGTGGGTACGGTTGTCGGGGGTTTTCCCTTCTCTGTGTCCGGTGTCGTCGTTTTCCGACGGTGCGTCTGTGGGGGGTGGGGCCCGACGACAAGGGTGCCCGTCGTCGCGCCGAGACACCGCACTGACTGCGGCGTCTTTCCGGTCTAAGCGAATGTCGGGTGACCAAGGACACGCCCCGACGGCAGGGCTTCGCGGCCGCGTGTTCCTGTTTCGGTCGTTCCGTCTGGAGCCGGTGACTCCGGAGACGTCCTTCCCTCCGAACGAGCGGTCACGCTCCCACGTCGGCCCGACACGGGCTCTGTACCGGACCCGGTCGTCTCCGTCGGCACGGGTCCCCTGGGCGGCAGTCGGACCGGTGTACCGGGGGCGGGGGCTGAGCGGAGAGCGACGGTGGACTCTCACGCAGGAGGGGCCAGTGACGGCTCTCTCCCCTGGGTCCGAGCGAGGTAGGTGAGGGACGGACCCTCGAGTCCAGTCTCCGGACCCGTCTGTCCCCTGACCGACCTTTCGACGAGGGGTGGGACAGGGCTCGGGTGACGGGAACCTCCGGTCCGGATCCCCAGTCGGGGAGGTCCCCACAGTCCGGGCGAGTGGGAGGGGGTGTGGGAGGTCGTGTGCCCCCAGACGGGACGTGTGGACAGTCGTGTTCCCGGGACGTTCCCCCGACCAGGGCGGTCGCTGAGCCCGGGAGGGACCCGCTCTCCTCGGCCAGAGGTGGCTACCGGGGCTAGTGGGTCCAGCTGACCCAGTTGTACAGGGTTCGGTCGGGTTGGCTGTCTCTGGTCTCTGGGACCTCTGTCCGCGACGCGAGCGTCGACTCGGGTGCCCGGTGCGTCCACAGGTGAGGGGCCGGGAAGGTGTGGTCCCGGGGGTAGGACCCCCCTGGCGACCGGGGAGTGTGTGCACACAGGGTGTGTACTCGTGCGTGAGTCTTCGCATCCTCCAACTGTGGGCCCCGGCTCCGGGGAGGACGTCCGGCGTCTGGTGTCGGGTCCAAAGACTCCTACACGTCTCTACTGCGCCCCAGCCCCACAGTCCGCGTCCACCCGTCGGCGGGCCTCACCGGCGTCGGAGAAGACAGACTCCCCACCCCGCTCACGGGTGACGGGGTCGGGAAGGTGTAGTCCCGGGGGTAGGGCCCTCCTGGCGACCGGGGAGTGTGTGCGCACAGGGTGCGTGTTCGTGTGTGAGTCTTCGCATCCTCCACCGTGGGCCCCGGCTCCCGGGAGGACGTCCGGCGTCTGGTATCGGGTCCAAAGACCCCTACACACCTCTGCGGCGCCCCACCCCCGCAGTCCGCATCCACCCGTCGGCGGACCCCACCGGCGTCGGAGAAGACAGACTCCAGTCTGTCGCGCCCAGGTCTCCGGTGGGTGGGACAGGGTGAGTGACCGGGTTCGAGACGTCACTCGGCTACTGACCGGGGAGACCCGGGAGTGGTAGGGAGACGAGTCGGGGGTCGGGATTCAGTGACGGACTCGGAGGAGGCACGGGTCACGCCCGACCTACCACCAGTCCGGTGTCACGACTGTCGGTCGTGGACCGGGTCGAGGGACAGAGTCCCGACCCCGTCGCCCTTCGCCGACCCGACTTACCGTCCTCCAGACCGGGCTCCGTCGGGCCCGGGACTCGACGCCTGGGGACTGGACGCCCGGGCACTCCTGCACGACTGTCCCAGGGGGTGTACCCGTCACCGACCACACTGGTCCGGCCCCGACCCACCCCCGGTCCTTCCCGGAGGACCTTCTCGTCCGTGTCGTGAATGGGGCCCCGCTGCCGTCCGCCCTACTGGTTCTTCTGGTCGTCGGCCCGGACCACGTCGCGGAGCCGGTACACCCACTCGTCCACTTCCTCGGGGGACGGCTCCTCGTCTCGTGTCCAGTCCCCGTCGCCGCGACCCTCTGCGGGCCCGGTGGGAGGTGGGTCGGACCGGAGTCGGGGGCGCCATTGAGTATGAGGTCCCGGGGCAGTCCCCGTCACCGCGACCCTCTGCGGGCCCGGTGGAAGGTGGGTCGGACCGGGATGTCGGGGGCGCCATTGAGTATGAGGTCCCGCGGCAGTCCCCGTCACCACGACCCACTACGGGCCCGGTGGGAGGTGGGTCGGACCGGGATGTCGGGGGCGCCATTGAGTATGAGGTCCCGCGGATAGGGGCTTCGTGCCCCCGTCTCGTGCCTTCCCCCGACACGCCGCGGGGCAGTGGAGACCTGGGACGGCCTGTACGTCGGCCCGTCCCCACTCCTTCCTCGGGCACTGGGACCCGACGACACCGCGGACCCCTACTCCCACGCCCCGTCGAGGTGACTCCCCGGAGCACGGGGGAGCCGTCAGTAGGGTGGGGTTCGTCAGCGGCTGTGCCTCGGAGCGGAAGGGGTTGGGGTCTTCCCGGTTGGTCTGCGCGGATTTGGGTTCCTCGTCGTAGAGGCTCCCGTCGCACGGTGGACCGCACCTGTCCTTCCGTGTCGGAGTGCCGAGGAGACCAGCGCTCCCGTTCCCCACACCGCCGTAGAGTCCAGACCACCCGCGCGTCTGGCGTCTCTCCGGCCGAGTCGGGGGTCCCCAACGGGACGGTCCTTCCGTCCAGAACCCGCTCGAGGCCCGACCCAGGAGACCGGACCGGGGTGTGGCGGACCCTCCCACACCCGGGTCACTGACTGGACCCAGGAAGGGATGTCGGGGAGTCCTCGGCGGAGTCAGGTCTCTCTCCGTCGCTCACTGGGGCGGGTCGCGCCCGTCGACCCCCCGACACGTGGGGGTCGAGACGAGTCGAGCTCGGTCAGATGCACCGGGTTCCGACACACCCCGTGTCGACGCCGGGTGGGACGCCTCCACCCGTACCCCGCCGGAGGTAGGGGAGTCCGGGTCGGAGTCGCCCTCCTGGGGTCCCGGTTCCTCTGTCGCGAAGCCACTACCGACCCCCAGTCCCTACGGGGACGCCTCGTGTGCCCGACACCTTGGGTCGAGTCCGGGAGGGGCTCCGGCCCTCGACCGGGAGTCGGACACGGGAGTCGTGGGCATTGGTAGTCACAGACGGGCCGAAACCCCTGGTGGCCCCCGACTCAGAGAGTCTTCCCCTCCACCAGAACACCGGGTCCCCGTCACGGACGGGTCGCCCCGAGACGACCCTGCTCCATGTTTCCCGGAGGGCCCCGGTGGGCGGGCAGCCACACTTGCGTTCTCTGTCCGAAGAACGGTGTCGGTCCGTCGGGGATGAGTGAGGATGTGTCTTCCGACAGGGCCCTCCCCGGACCGCTGGACGGCGGGTCCCTCCCCTGTTTCACGTAGCGGAGGTGGTGTGCGGGTCCCTCGGCCCAGGTTTCGGTAGACGTCCCGACCGGCCGGGGGTGGGACGGGGCGTCGCACGGACGACGCGTGTGGGAGGACTCGGCGGAACTGTTCCGACAGAGGGGGTCGGGGGGAGTCCGCAATCGAGTCGTCCCCGGCTCCGTCTCGGGTCCCCACCACTCTAGCGGAGAGTTGACTTTCGGTGGTCTCGTGTCACCCCACAACCGAGGGCTGTGTCCCCGGGGGGGCGGGAGTCGACCTGAGCAGGTGGCAAGAGATGGGTAAGAGGAAGAGTTGAGGCCGGAGTCCCGCGGGGGTCCCACCTTCGTGGGTGCACCCCGCCCCCCCCCTCACACCAGTTACGTGTCTCTTCGTCCTTGGTACCACCCCGGACGTAGGTCCGACGGGGGTGAAGGTCCGTCCGTCGCCCCAGAGGGACGGGGGTCCGTCTCGGGCCGTTCGACCCGCGGTCGACGTCGAAGGACCCTTGAGTCCGTCCTCAGAACCGGGGGTGTGTCGGGGAACTCTTATGGAAGAACGACGCGACCCTCCGGGCTCCTCCGGCGGAGGCTCGTCCACCTCTCGTCGGGCGTCGACGCTCTCCCTACCCCGCCCCCCCCTGGGACGGGCGCCCGGGGACCCGATCTCCGCACCTCGTCGCCCCGAGCCCACGTCCTGCCGGTCCCAACGCCGCCGACGTCCGGGGGCACGGGCCGCGCGAGGAGGAGGACACCCCGACTGGGGGACCCGGACTACCCTGGCCTCGTCGCCGGCGGCCTCCCCTGGGCGGGAGGGACAGTGGGACCGACTCCCCCTAGACCGGCACCCGAAGTCCCCTCCCCGATGGAGGAGCCCCGATCCGTAGGGGGGGCGACCGACTCCGTCCCGACTCCGACCTGACGTTCGAGAAGAGGGTCTCTTCGGACACCGGCAAACGGTGTCCCCGGGCCAGGGTGAGCCGACTGAGGAGCGGTTCCGGGGACTTCCGACAGTCCGGTCGGGGTCACCAGGGTCGGCCCGTGGGCGGGCGTCGGCGAGGGTCTGAGGAACCTCGGCGAGAGACTGGAAGAGCCCCATGGTGGGGTCGCGGACGTGTCTGACCCCCTTCTGCCGGGAGGGGGGTCTGCTCCAGGGAGGTGTAGACCGGAGTCGGAGAAGGGCTGTGGCCGTCGGCCCTTCCTGTGCGCGTACGGGGTGCGGGGCGTGTGACGGGTCCGGGTGAGTGTGCACGAAGACCTGGTCGTCGACCAAGGTCTGGAGGTGATGGTCCGGCAGTTTCACGACCGAGACTTTCCTGTCTCCGTCCACCCGCCCCGAGGTCCTCCTCCCCGGCGTCTCGGTCGGGGCCGGAGGGGAGGGCTGACACCCGGGTCCCCGTCTCTTAGCGCCGAGAAAGGGCCCATGAGCACACTGTGGGGGCTGTGGCGGGGACCCCGGGGCTTGCCGAGAGGGACGGGACGTCGGGCCGTGACCGGGTCCGTTGCACAGGGGGCCCTCCCGTCGGGGACGTGGGCTCTGCGCACACCAGTCCTCCCTCGGGGCCCACAGTGGAACCGGTGGACCTGCTGCCAGGACGGCTCGAGGAGTTAGAGCAGGAGTAACAGGTCCTGTAAGAGTTTCAGGAGCATGCAGGTCAGGAGCTTGGCCTCCGCTCCGTGACCCCCGTCTGCGTGTCTGGCACTGGGAGGACCCGGTCGGACCGGGTACCGCCCGGGAACCGGAGGTCTCGTCTTACTGGTGATGGTCGCCGGTCCCGTCCGTGGGCCACGGTGCACCGGACCCCTCCCTCCCCGTACCCGCCACGACCCCTGCGTCTGTGACCGGGAAAGGAGGAAGTGGGTGGTTCAGGGGCTGACAGGTCTGGGACCGAGTAGGTCGAGGAACAACGGACCGAGAGCGACCTGACATGGGGGGGGTCGAGGGGCACTTTGCTTGACGTCCAGGAGAGGGTCGGGGCCGGGGAGGGGTCCGGGGTCACATGAACCGTTGCACCGGGAGGGAGTGGTCGGTACTCGAGATCGTACCCGTCCCGTCCCACTCGCAGTGGGGACCCGTGCCGGGGGTCCTCTCGAGGTACTTGGGAGTTCCCACTTACCTCTCTACCCTCCCGTTCTGGTGTCCCCTTCCCCGACCGGCACCACCCGACTGGTTCCGCCCGTCGGGTTCCACCCGTCGTCCCGGTGACCCCAGACCGACCTAGCTCCGGTGCTTACGACCCGACCCCGCCGGAGCAAAGACTCGCCAGTTCTCCCTGTACGATTCGTACGATCCGTCGCACCGGACCCGCTCGTCCATCCAGATCTCCGGGACCCGGGGAGGGGGTGGTCGAGTGAGGTGTTTGGGGTGGACACCCCCGCCCCCGAGTCCCGGGTGTCGGGACTGGGGGCCTGAGTGGATGTGCGTCTGGGAACCGAACAAAGGCCTGACGGGCGTGGGTGGGACACCCTGCACCTCTCCTGCCAGTCGCACCCCATGTCGGGGAAGGGGACTGGAGGGGACCTTCCTCGTGCCTTCCCTCCGCCGCCCCCTTGGACCCCAGCACAGGGGGGGGTGGGGACGTCTCGTCGGTCCCGACCCTCGTACACCGGCGTGGTCCCGGTGGTGGGGCTCCCCGGACCGGGCAGAGAGTCTCGACTCCCGTCGTCTCTCGTCCTCGACCGCGACCGGGCGACAGGAGACTGGGTACGGGGGGGTGGGGGGCCTCAGCCCCTCGGGGCGGAGACCGATTGTGCAGGAGAGAGACTTTTGCTTGCCCCTTTGTGGGCTCATTTGAGTCCACGGTTTGTGCCGATAGTCCCGTCGGTCTGGGAGCGGAGGAGGTGTCTAGGAGGGGGCCCTGTGGCGCATGTTTGGCGGCTCTGTTTGCCTACGTCGAATTGCGGTCCGTCCGTACCGTGAGCGCGAGTGTGCGTCGAGCGAGTAGAAGTGTGTGAGAGAGAGAGAGAGTATGAGTGAGAGGGTCTGGGGGTCCCGCCCGTGTCTGTCCGCTGCCACAGTCTTGGAACCAGGTGCAGCAGGTCCGGGCACTGGAGCTTGTAGAGCGCCGGTACGGAGGAGTCGACGTCGGTGTGCCCCCGCTGCACCCACTTGAACGGGCGCTTCTAGAACCGCTGTAGCATGGGTACGGCCAAGGTGACCGTCGCTCCCCTCTTACTCTTGCTCACCCGGACGACCGTCGCCCCGGTCTCCGCCCCCGGTGGAGGCCCGCCCCGAGGCGTCCCGGCGGGCGGGGCACACGTCGTCCCGGGACGGTGCCAGGACCCGTGAAACGACCCTCCGCAGTGAGGGTGACGAGGGAACCCACTCTCGTCGGACCCCTCCACTCTTACGTCTGGGCTCGTCGGGGGGCCGGAAGTCCCAGGCGGTAGGCGGGGCCCGGGCCGGATGGCCGCACTGCATCGGGTCCTGCAGGGGTCGCTTCACGAAGGACACCCGGAAGCGGCTCGTCATCGACGCCACGAGCTCCTGCTGCAGGAGTCGGGACTCCGGACAGTGGTGGTCTGGGGCGAGGACCCGCCCGAACGGACGTTGGACTCAGACTCTCTCTTCCGTCCCTCCTGCGACAGTCCCGCGCTTGGGTCCGACTCGGGACCCCGGCTCCAGGAGACCCAGTCGTCCCTGGGACAGGGTCTTAGTCGCGACGACTGGTCCTCGGGCGTCCCGTTCCGACAGTCCACCCCATCTGTCAGGGACTTCCGAGCGGGACGGAGGGTCCCGGGAGGACCTTTGACCGTGTCGGTGTCGGTGTCGACCGTCTCGAACTGACTGAGCGGGACGCTTCGTCCCCTCTCGTGTCCCCAGCTCCCTCCGTCGTCCGCCCCACTCCCTCTGGGACCCCCGTGCCCGTAACTACGCTCGGGTCGCCCCCGTCCGGACGGGAGCCCGGGGTCGTGGTCTTCGACGAGGGAGACTCCGGCCGACCTCGGGGCTCCCCATGCCACGACCGGCGGGTCTGCGCTTCGAGGACCGAGCGTCAGTCGAGGGTCGGGGGTCACCCTTTCCTCCGCTCCACCAGTCGGGAGACCGCTCAGGGGTCCGGTGGATGGAAGAGGACGTCGCAGAAGCTCCGCCGGAAAAACCGCAGACTGAAGCTGTCGCACCGTACGTGTCTCGACGTCCGGTCTCGCTCGGTCTCGCACGGTTCCTCGCGGGCGTACGACCCGCCCAGTGTCCTCCCGGGTTGGAGCCCCAGGTCCCCCGACGCTTTCTATCTCCGGCACCTCCGGGACCGTCCACCTGCGAGGGGGACGGAGGACCCCGAGACCAGGACTGCCTCGGACCTCGGAGGGTCGTGGTTCGACCCGTGACTCGGTCGGGGCTGCCGACCCGAGGTCACCGGTCGTAACGACCCGGGACCGAGGGGTTCTGCGGGGTTTTCCCGGAAGGGACGACGTCCGGTCCTCGGCAGGGTGACGGAGTCCCCACGGGTTAGTGTCGGTCCCAGCTGACTCGTTTCGAACCGGGGGTGGGAGGTGTTCGTGTTTCTGTAAGACCGATGGTCGATGGCCGAGCTCACATTTTGGTGCCTCGGCACCTCTCCTGATCTTCTTTTGTGCGGACACATCTATTTGGACCCCGCCCTCGACCTCTCCCCCACGGAGAGGGGGATTCAGTCGTAGTCATTTTCAATGGTCCTTTTGCAGATGTAAAATGATGTCTTTTTACACTGCGAAAGTAAATCCTTTGTTTTTTGGCCCTATTTCTTTATTTGTACTTTGTCACTTTAAGAACTGTTACTTGAAGATCGCGTGTAGGTGTCCACTGAGTGTCTGACATATGTTTGAGTTCGACACTCTGCGTCGTCTCTGTGTCTGGAGGGCGTTGTGTGTGTCTAGGGGGGCGTTGTGTGTGTGTCTGGGGCGTTGTGTGTCTGGGGGACGTTGTGTGTCTGGGGGACGTTGTGTGTGTCTGGGGCGTTGTGTGTGTCTGGGGCGTTGTGTGTGTGTCTGGGGCGTTGTGTGTCTGGGGCGTTGTGTGTGTGTCTGGGGGACGTTGTGTGTCTCTGGGGCGTTGTGTCTCTGGGGCGTTGTGTGTGTGTCTGGGGGGCGTTGTGTGTCTCTGGGGCGTTGTGTGTGTGTCTAGGGGGGCGTTGTGTGTGTGTCTGGGGCGTTGTGTGTCTGGGGGACGTTGTGTGTCTCTGGGACGTTGTGTGTTTCTGGGACGTTGTTGCGGGTGGGGGCGTTGTGTGTCTGCGGGGTCCGGGGTCTTTATCGTGGAGCCGAGNTGTGTGTGTCTAGGGGGGCGTTGTGTGTGTGTCTGGGGCGTTGTGTGTCTGGGGGACGTTGTGTGTCTCTGGGGCGTTGTGTGTTTCTGGGACGTTGTTGCGGGTGGGGGCGTTGTGTGTCTGCGGGGTCCGGGGTCTTTATCGTGGAGCCGAGAACCGAAGTGGTCGTTAGTTTCCTTGCCTCCGACTCCACTCTGTCGTGGCGGAGGGGGTGGCGGAGGGGCGGCACTCCTGCCCTTACCGTGGGGGAGTCCCTGGCCCCGTCGAAGGGGGAGTCTCGACGATCACCCTTAAGTACAGGTCCACTGATAGACCAGTGTCTGCGCGAGAGGGTAGACGCAAAGGAAAAGGAAAGAATTTTAGGGTGAAGCCCCTTGAATAACAGATGTGCCCTTCACGAACTTCTACGAGTGACGGCGACAAGTTTGGGGTGCGAGGGTTTGCGACCGTAGGACTCCCGTGGCGTCACGAGTGCTGGGGGGTCATGTTTACAGTGTCGCACGTGAGCGTTTCGTGCTAGGACAGAAATCTCTTAGAGAATCTGCTGACGCGGGTGTCGCTCCTCCCTGCCCCCGCGATTCACGCGTACGTCCGGCTCACACGGGTGTCGCTCCCCTGCCCCCGCGATTCACGCGCACGTCCGACGGACCTCCGGTCAGCGAGCCAGAAAGGCACCGAAGGGGTGACCTGAGAGTGGGATGGTCGTGGTGGTGGGGCTGGGGTGGAAGTGCTGGAAGAGAGACCCCTGTCGACCCGTTGTGCGTCCCGGTCCGGTGTGCGCGAGGAACAACTCCAAAACTCTGTCAACCACACTCTCGGACAGTCAGTCGCCACAGAGTCCGGGCCTCCGTGCAGGGGAGAGTCGGACTGGATCCAGGTCGACCAGGTCTCCTCTGGGGTGTCCGTTGGGTCCGGGAACGAGTAACCCACCTGTGGGGACCCCTGTGGTTTCGGGGCCGGTCTGTCCCACGGGATAGTTCTCGGTCGTCTCGGTCCGGACACACCCACGGACGCCGGAGGTGGTGGTGCTGGGGGACCGGACCTCGAGTGAGGGGAATCGGGTGTCAGGACTTGTCTGCCGTACGCGGACCAGACCCGACAGTGAGGGACCCCGGACGTCCTGCCCCGGACCCAACCCCTCAGATCCTCGGAGGGGGTAGGGGAGCGGGGGTCCGTCTCTCCGTCGGTGTCGACTAGTCCACGAGAACCGCCCCCCGCCCCTTCTAATACCTCTGAGTCCGGAGTAAACGGTGGGAGACGGGGGAGGGCGCCTCTTCCGTTACCGTGGGGTGAGGTCGTGAGAACGGACCCTTTAGGGTACCTGCCTCCTCGGACCATCCGATGTCAGGTGCCCCAGCGATTCTCAACTTGTGCTTACTCACTGAAGTGAAAGTGAAAAGTGCAAGTACGTAACCTCTTCCTTTACCGTTGGGTGAGGTCACAAGAACGGACCTCTTAGGGTCCCTGTCCCCTCGGACCACCCGAAGGCAGAGACCCCAGCGTGTCTCAGCCTGTGCTGACTACGCTGAATCGTCGTCGTCCTCGGGGAAGGGCCGGTAGTCTAGGTAGGTCCTTCCGTCGGAGACGGAGGGTCCGGGTTGGGTCCGGGACACGGTGGTACCGGCCCCCGGACCCGAGGAGGAGCCGGAGTCGGACCCCCACCCCCGCACGTCGGGTCTTGGTAGACCACGAGGGAACCGTCCCGAGTCTGACACCGACGACTCGACATTCGCCGGTTGGGACGTCCCGTAGGGTAGAAGTCGGGACCAGGGGAGTCGGAGAGTGCTGACACCTAAGGAGGGACCGGGGTCCCACCTCCAGTCCCGTGGGTTCCTACCTCGTTCTTCTCTTTCTCCGTCCTGGACTAGGGGATCCTTGGTGAGTCGACAGTGGACCCCCGTGTAAGGCACCGGGAAGGGTCGGAGACGGGTACCGACCGACCAGACGGAAGACAGGGCGGACGCAACTCTGGGGAGACGGGTGGTAAACGGGCGGGATACTGGACACGAAAGTGTGGTGTCCTTTCTTCTTTCTCCGTTCCCACCTTCACCCCGACTAGACCTCCCTCCTTCTACCCGGGACGACCGAAGACGTGGACCACGTCCCCGTTGTCTTCGTTCGGTCCGCGCTCACCCGGCCGTACCGGTGTCTGGGGACGGTGGGACACGGGCGACCCGGTCGAGACCTCACGCCGAGGTGTCGTGGCCCCCTTCGTGACTCTACGGTCGACGAGTGTGCACGTCCCGACGAGAGGTTACCGACACCTTGAAAGGTCTACCTGACGGACTGCCCCACCACCCCTGTACAACCGACACTACACTCTCCACAAGTTCGGGTCGTTCCACTCCGCAGGGACCCCCGAGACAGTCACACAGACTCTCGGTTGAGAAGGTAGTGTGAGACGTGTCTCGAGTCGTGTGTGTGTTCGAGTCGTGTGTGTGTTCGAGTCGTGTGTGTGTTCCCAGGCTTCACGCTACGCAGAACTCACGTCTCTTGTCGACTAGGCACGATTGAGACGAGACCCTACGTGAGACTGCACGAGGCGAAGAAAGAATTCTTTGGGCAAAATTAGGTCGGGTGAACAGAGACGAGTCGTTACACGGCAAACTCTCTACGACTGGCGACTCGTGACTGACTAGTGAGTGTGGGTCGCCCTGGGTCTCGGCTGACAGGGCACTTGTCTTGCCAGAGCAGGGGTGTCGAGTCCATCACAGTTAGTCTAAGAGCGGCCACCCGTGTTTAAAACCCCGGTTGAGACGAGGACGCCCCTCCCGGCTCCCACGCGAACCTTTGCCTACGTCACACTCTCGTCTTCGGGTCGGGACCGCCTCCCTGTGAACGCTGAGACCCGACGGCAGGTGTGCCGCCCAGCGTCCATGGCAGCACAAGGGAGCCGCTTCTGTCTCCTTCGGGTTCTGTCGGACGACCGGCGTCCCCCTCGCCCGCTGTGATCGAGCGCCCCCGGGCCCGGGCGGCGGGCGGGTGGGCGGGCAACGGGGCCAGAGACCGAAGCCTAGAGCCGCCGCGGGAGGTCGCGCTTTTCCGGCGGCGCGGCGTCCAGACGCCGCCTCCGGCTCTCTGTCGGTTCCTCGCGCCGGGGAGCGCGCGGCGGCGGGGCGCGGGCAGTGTGGGTGAGTGTGGGGGAGTGAGGTAGTGTGTGCTGGCGAGCGTGTCGGAGAGCAGGTGTGCGCGGCAGTGCGGGCAACAGGGAGCGCGGCGCGGAGGCCGAGAGTGTGCGTGGCGGGCGTCCGAGCGAGGCGCCTCCTCTTGGCTCCGATGCCCCCGCCCCGCGCCTTCAGTCGGGGCCGGCGGCGGCGCCGCGAGTGGACGTACAGGGCCTCTGCGCGGCCGGGAGCCTCAGCCGGCCTTCTGGGCGCGCCTGCGGTGGCCTTCAGGGCGGAGACTTGCGGACTCGCGGCGGCGATCGCGCGGTGCGGTCGAAGGCCCGGCGGCGGCGCGATCCGTGCGACCTCCGCCCCGGCGCCGCTGCTCCACCGGACCTCTGTACGGCCCCGCCCTGCCCCCACCCCGCCCCCAACCACCCCCTCTCGGTTCCCCTCCTCGGACCCGACCCTCCCCTCCCCGTATCCCCGCCCCGCTCCGACTCCCCGCCCCGTCTCCCGCCTCGGACCGCCTGACCCTCCCCGACTGAGAGCCCGATCCCCTCCGGCTCCCGTCCGGCTCCCCGCCCGGCTCCCCGCCCGGCTCCCCGCCCGGCTCCGCCCCGGCCCGGTCGCTTCGCCCGCCTTTCCCGGGCGCGGCTCCGTCGGACAACCTCTGCGCTCGCGGCCCTCTGGGGCCCCGACAGCGCGCGCGGCTGGCGGTGGAAGGCGCCCGGGGTCCAAGAGAACCCTTGGAATGCGAGCGCGAGCTCTCCACCGAGTCTCTAGACCCAAGGGCGCTCGCGTGCAGGCCGTCTCCTGGCCCGAGGCCCCCGCGGCAGAGGCGCCGGTGGTGCACCCACTGGCGATCCCTCGCGGCACCCGAGGTCCCGGAGACGGGCCGGTCCGGCCGCCGGTCCTCCTGGCGCGGCCGGGCTGGAGGGTGTGAAGTCCCAAGAGAGGACCCACGCCCTTAGCGGAGGAGTCTGAAAGGAGGGCGGCGGACCACCGGCGGGGGGTCGGCCCGGGAGGAGCCAGTCGGGGCAGGGAGACCCACTCGCGAAGAATGAATCGGAAACCAAAACCCGTAGGCCTCCGGGCTCCACGGGTGTCGCGACAGACCTCATCCCCGTGCACGAGGTCTGGGAGACCTACCAAGGACCTGTAGAATTTAGGGTCCTTAGGACCTCAGTCGCGCGAGAGACAGGGACGGAGACCCGTCCCGCCGTGAAGAGTTTGCACCTAGGATGTTTCGACCTTGGGAGGCCTCCGATTGTCACTGGCGGGGGTGGGGTAGGGCTTAGAGTCGAGGGTCGTTCCACACACGGGGAGTCCTTGTTTGACTTATGTGTCAGCGCTCGTCAAAACAGGGACTTCGCGAGCGGTGGACTATTTCGACCGCCTGGGCGGCAGGTCTCAACGAGGCCCGTCAAAGGACGTCTTTTGGCGTCGGGTAGGGACGTCCCGGTCGGGACTGTGGGCGGGGTGCCGACAACGGGGTAAAGACGACAAGAGGGACTTGACTTGAAACAAGAGAAATAAGGATGAGTCTAAAGGAAGGAAGAGAAGGAGGATAAGGACGGTCGACTGGGGGGTGTCAGAAGGGTCCCCTACCCCCGACCGCTCACACGGATTCCGTACAGTGTATGGTTGGCAGTTCACAGTCCAAATTCTCTTAGAGTCGGTTTACAATCGTAAATGTCTAATTCACTTTAGACTTGTGTACCCAACAAGTACAAAGACCTTCTAAACGTTGTTAAACCCCAAGTGGTAAAATTTGTAGATTGGTTAGCTCCTAGACTCAAGAACTCATGGACGATAAAACAGTGGTTAAGTCTGTTCAACCTCGCGTATTTCCCTTTATTTTCTATTTAAGTCAAACTTCACAACTTTTACGAATTAACTCAACATCTACCGTTTCCGGGGAATTTTTACTGACACTTTGGACAATCCCAATATTTCCCCTATTGTCCCAAACATTTTAACTTGAATCGTCCAATTTTTTACCTCGAAAATTTAATCTTGTAATTATTTAACTTAGGGTTAATAAATTTAAATTACATTCAGACTCATATCGGGGGAACGAGTCGGGGATTTGATATTGGGAATCGGGGGCAGTGACCGGGGCAACGGACTCCTCGTCGGTCGGGACAGTCCAGGTTCGAGACTCGCCGCTCGGGTCCAGACCGGGTGGAACGGGCGGGGGACAACGTCTCCCGTGGTCTCCTGTGTGGTCCCGTCTACGTCGGGGTACCTCGTTCCCCCGGAAGTCTCCGGTCGGGAGGACGGCGGTAACTCGGGAGAGGGGCACAAGACCCTGTGACGTCTCGGGTGGAGTCCCCGTGGTCGTTCGACTCCTCGGGCTCAGTCTCCGCCGGAGAGGCGGGACTGCCGGGAGTTCCAGTGGGACTGAGTGATACCCCTCGGGTAACGGACATCTATGGGACTCCCGTGGGTGTGCACCGACGACCGCCACGGACCACCGACACCTCGAGGTCCTCCGGCCCGAACACAGAGGGGACCCAACCGGTCGCGAGGGCCCCCGTCCCCGCTCCGCCCCCAGGGACAGGAGTGGGCTTCGGGGTTCCGCGGGAAGTGAACGGCTCAGTCGCGTCCTAATCAGAAAGGACGGTCCCCGGAGAGCACTGAACAGGACAAAATTACCCCAGTGGGGTTCCCGTCCCGTACTCGTGTTAGTGGCTACCACAGGACGGTGAAGACCCGGAGTTAAACCAAGAGTCCGGCCTTCCGGTCCTCCTCCGTGCGTGTGGGCCTAAAGGACGGCGGGTCGGGAGGGGACGAACACCTACCTCTGTAGGAGGGACCCACGACCCTATTCGTTTCAGGTCTCCCTCTTCCCCTTCCCGCGTCCCACACAGTGTACCCCGCCTTCGAAGGTCTATGGCGAGGTTCGGTCGTGTCGTCCGGAAGACAGGGACGCGGGGCGGGGTCGAGTGGACCGGCCCCGTAGTGTCTGACTGGCCGTGCACCCACAGGTCAGTCGCCGTCCCGCCCACGACGCGGGGTCCCATCCAAGACACTGTCCGTCCCCGACACGTGCCCCAGCACACGAAACACCACAGGTAGGGCCGAAAATTACGAGGAGCGGTGGGGTGCGGGTACACTTTTATGGTATCGTTCCCACTCTGCCATGCATTCAGGTGTTTCGGTTTGCCCGTCACACAGAACCCCCGACATCACCCCGTGTACCTCACGACCTGGGACCGTCCGACAGGTGCAGGGCTAGAGGCCGGGGACACTGCGTCTGGAACAAACCTTTGTCTCAGAAACGCCTACACTCATTCTTCGAGTCCTGTTCCAGTTGAACCTAGATCCCCCCCTGGAGTTAGGTTACTGACCCTAGGAATCCTCTCCCTCCTTCTAGTCTCTGTCTGTACCCCCTCTTCCGGTACCCGACTCCCTCCGTCTCTGCCCCAGGGTGTAGGGGATCGCCTCCGACGTCCGTCAGGGAGCTTCGAGCTTCTCCGTCCTTTACGCCAGGACGAATAGCGGAGGTCTCTTGGGTACGGCGTCCGTGGAACTGGTGCCTGAAGGCCGACGACCTTGGTGCTCTCGCAGGTAGATACGGCAAGGGCTTGGCAGTCAAAGACTACTAAACGACGTTGCAGACCTCCTTTGACGATACTCACTCGGCGAGTCGGCACAGGTCGAGAAACACCGGGGCACCTGACGTCGGGTGGTCCGAGGAGACAGGTACCCTAAGAGGTCCGTTCTTATGACGTCACCCAACGGTAAGGGAAGAAGTCCCCTAGAAAGGTTGGGTCCCTAGCTTGGATCCAGGGGACGTAAAATCCACCTAAGAAATGACAGACTCGGATACCACCACGACTTCCGGACGTCACTATAAAAATCCATATAAAAGAAAGGGTTTCGACAAAAAGAGTCCGATTAGAATTTTAACCGTATCTAAGGTAGTCGAGTGGGAATCTCCTTTCTCGAGGTCACCCACTCACATCCGGACTTTGCGGGGTTTGCGAGATTTTGTT
Source organism: Capra ibex (assembly GCA_006410555.1). Taxonomy (NCBI): domain Eukaryota; kingdom Metazoa; phylum Chordata; class Mammalia; order Artiodactyla; family Bovidae; genus Capra; species Capra ibex. The sequence goes on from SJYO01038983.1 coordinate 32,024,701, forward strand.
CTCCGGACAAGTCACTATCGACTGACGGATGGTCCGACCGACTAGACACGAAATTCCCGTTCCCCACATAAAAAGTTGTCCATGGAATCCCTCTGACTCAGTACCCGAGGACGAGACCTCCACTAGCCCTACGGACTGGACCGTCGTAAGACCTCCTACAAGTCCTAGGAGTGTCGGTGGAGGGGGCGGGNNGGGGGGGGGGCGGGGGTAAGTCGCAGTGGTCGACACGACGAGGACGTCGGGTACTCGCTGTCGCGAGTGTCGCGAGCATTCCGGGGAAGTTCGGATTCCCCTTACCTACACTTTACCAGGAACAAACCCCCGAAAACCCAAAACCCCCCAAACAAGAACAAAGAAACAAATTTCTTTCCATCTGGCGACGTTCATCCTGGAGCAAACTCCCACAGACCGTAGAACCTCCCCTAAGGGTCCACCGTGACCACCGTTTCTTGGGCGGACGGTTGCGTCCTCTCCATTCACCACATCCAAGTAAGGGACCCAGCCCTTCTAGGGGACCTCCTCCCGTACCGTTGGGTGAGGGCATAAGGACAGACCTCTTAGGGTACCTGTCTCCTCGGACCGCCCGATGTCAGGTGTCTCGACGTTTCTCAGCCTGTGCTGACTTTCCTGAATCGTACGTACGCACCTCAGAACCTTCGAACTGATGGGATTTAAAAGAAGGTTTGCCTGGAGCTCTCGAACAGACCTCCAAGGTTTTCCCCGCATGTCGATGAGTTTAGAGAACTGGGGTCTTGTGAGGGGACGATAACCCCCTCCAACAGGAGAAGTTCACTCGTACGACGAAACCCTCCCTTCGTATACCTCGACACCTCCTCCTTCCCCTACGGGCGGATCAGTCGGTCTCGTCGGTCTAGTTGGGACCACTAGTTACCCCACCGTCTACAACGTCGGTCTACCGGGACCTTGCACCAGAACTACTCTTCGGTGTCCGGTCTAACCCCCCGTAAGACTGTACAGGGTCCGTGGTCTTAGGGTGACTGTGTCGCGGTACCCGTACCCTTATCCACCCTCAGTCGTCGATCCCAACCGTCCACATTGTCTCGGGGGTCAATGTCGCCGTGTTTGCACCTGTCTGACTCCCGAGTGCGTCACGTCCCGACCACACTTTATCTCGAGTCGGTAGTCTTGGCACGAGGTCCATCCTTTTACCTTTTCCTCCCTGTCCCTAAGTTTTAGTCCAGGGGTTTTCACGAGGGAGTTCAGTAGCAGACAGGACCCAACTTAATACAGGAGATTTCAAAGTGTGCGGCTTCAGGAGTCAGGGGCATCGAGACTACCGCGGCATAGACCCAGCAACGTCCACATTAAGTAATTCTCCTCAAGTATGAACCGGGGACTAGGTCGTGCTACTCACAGAAACATTTTCCCCCTTTAAACCTGAGTCTGTTCGTAACTCCCTTCTACCACACCCTCTGTGTCCGACTTCTGCCGACAGCTCTCCGGTTCCTGTCTCCAGACCTGGTCTAGGAGTCAGAGTCGGAGCTTCCTTGGTCAGGATGAACTAGTTGTCACAGGTCGGAGGTCTTGACCCTCTCTCGCGTCGTGACTCGAGGGGAGGCACGTAGTGTGTGTCCTCGAAGATCGTAGAGTTGGGGCAAATTTGTGCCCCGGTGGCGCAGGTCGGAGGTCTGGGAGTTGACGGGTCCGTCTGAGTTCACTGGGTCTAACGGCTCACGGGGAACCCTAACTAGACGAGAGAGTCTTAGGTAGGACGTGTGTAAGATGTCTCAAGATGACTGTCTGTGAGTCGAAGGACGTCAAGAGGACCGCCGGTTCGGAAGTGTAGACCCACACTGACCCACAACCCTGGAGGGACAGGGTCCAGAGTCACCTACCCCGACCCGGTCCTCCAAACCCCCCCTTGACTGAAAAGAGGATGTTTCATTGGAGAGGCTCCTACAGTACTGACCTAGAAGTTCATACCCCTGTTGCAACAGATTACTCCCGACACCTCCCACTGCCCCGAGGACCTCTCATCCCGAACCGCAGCGGGAACGACGGGGTGGCGGGTGGGTGGAGAGACCCGGGGTCGGCCCCTCCGGTGTCCAAGTGGAGGGCACAGAGAAAGTGTTGTTAGGCTTAGACGGCACACACTGAGGCCCCGATGCTCTCTCCTCTGCCCGGCGGTGTCCGTCCAAGGGCGGAGGGGTTCCACTCGTCAGTCCCCGAACTCGAGTAGAGACAGGAGGTCCACCAGACCGAAGGAAGTTTCCGGGGTGGGTGATGTCTCAAGAACTTAAGGAGTACGGGACGGACGACCGGTTCTGCCCCCTATACGAGTCAGGGACCTCGGACCGACTCGTGTAGTAAGGGCCACTCGTGTCCCCCGGTCCCTCCGGGTCCTGTGGTGTAGGACAGGGGATTGTGCGTGCCGAAGAACCTGGAGGTCGGGGCAGACCCGGTCCTACGGTTGGGGTTAAAAGACCTTCCAATAACAGTTGTTGGGGGAGGTCTGTAATACCCTTCCTTTGACCCAGTGAGCATTTCGATTGTCCGGGTCTGTGTTCGTCCTGGTGAGACCCATGGTACCGGGGACCAAGACCCGACGGGGCGGAAACAAAGAAGAAGTCTTACGTTCACAACCCCGGAAGGGAGGGTAACCGGTGCCTTCCTCCTCCCGGACCCTTGGTCGTGCCCGACCAGGTCAAGTGTGTCAGGTTCTTCCCCTCGTGACGTACGACGGCTTTCCAACTCACCGGACTTCCCGTCTACTTCCGTGTCGTCCCCCGTCCCCCGTCCCCCGTCCTCCGTCCCCAGAAAGAGTGCCGGTCACCGTACAGGGTCGTCAGAGACCTGTGGTTGAGGGGGTGGGACTGGGGGGTGGTTGTATGTGTGTGTACATGTCCCTAGGGTCCTCCACATCCTTCGGGTCCCAGTCGTGACTCTCTCCACACTACCGACAGGTAGAGATTCGGACAGGAGGCTCTTCGGGGAGGTGACACCCAACTCAAACGGTAGACAGGTGCGGTACGTACTCGGGGACGTCGGAGAACCGTGACGGGATGGGTCGCTCACCGACGACCCCCACCCAGTACCAGAGGAGTGGACTCAGGGGTCCGGACCGATGCCATCCCAATAGAGGAGGGGACCCCTTTGTCCGGGATCGTCCATAGAGGAAGTCCTTCGGGAGCCGTCGGGTCGGGAAACTTTCGAAACCTTCCACCACTTTAACGACGGAATATACCTAAGCCCAGAGGTGTCCAAGACCGAAGGGGGTCCCCAGGGTTTCCTGGTCTCGAACCCAGGAACCAGGTACCTTCCCCTGGACAGGGAAAAAAGAGGATCGGTCCCAGGTAGTCCCCGGGTCGGAGAATGACTCTTCCCTCGGTCCCACCCAGACCCGACACCGTGACCTTGGAGAGACCTCTCTCTCTCCGGTAGGGTGAAGCACTTCCTGTCGAACCACCCCGGTGGACGAGAGGTCTGTTTGAGGACCCCACAGACGGACGATTCCGGGGACGTCACGTTGACGCCCACCCGGGGGCAGGACGGAGGTGGAGGGGTCCGACGCCTCCACCCACCGCCGTTGTCACCGTTTCCCACGCCAACCAACCAGTGGTGCCTCGACCTAAGTTCTGACTCGGGCCAGGGGGCCACGACAGTTCCCCACCCCCCTGCGACAGAGAAGTCCCGACAGAGGGGCAACATTTCTCTGCCCGGCCGAGACCTGCCGGCCCACTACCCGTCGACCGGGGTCTCGAGACCTACCCCTGCCCAGGGGGCGCCCTCCAGCTGCCGTCCGCCGGGGTCGCGGCCCTCCCCCTCCCGCCACCCTCCCACCCGCCTCCGCGCCGACCGCCACCCCGAAGGGCGCGGCCCCAGCCCGCCCCTCCTGGGACGCGCCGCGTCCGGCCGCGGGGGAGCGGAGGCGGCCCGGGGAGGGCGCCGCGCGCGGAGGGCCCCGCCGGCGGGCCGGCACGCGCGGGCGGCGGCTGCACGAGCGGGGGCGCGGGGCCGGCGGCAGCCAGCGGCGCGCTCGCTCGCACGCACGCACGCGCGCGCGCGCCGCCGGGGCTCTCGCCGCGACCTCGGACTCCGCTGACCCGACTCCGCCGAGGAGGGCCGAGGGCGAGGACGCCGGGCGACGGGAGAGGAAGGGCCCCGGGCCGTCGGGTCCGGCGAGGGGTCCGGGCTTCTACGGCCGGCACAGCTTCCCCCTGCCCTACGCCCCGGACCGCCACAAGTAGAGCCTATAGGCGTTGACACTCACCGGCCCGCGGCCCGGCCGGACGACCCCCGCCCCCGCGTCCGGCCCCACTCCCCGACCGGCCGTGACCGGAAGCCCCCG
>SJYO01038983.1:32029657-32116772 GCA_006410555.1 Capra ibex
CCAACCCCCGACCCCAGGCCCCGCGCCTGGACCGCCCGCCCCCAGGCCCCGCGCGCCTGAACCTCCTGTCCCCAGGACCCCAACCCCCGACCCCAGGCCCCGCGCCTGGACCGCCCGCCCCCAGGACGCCAACCCCCGACCCGAGGCCCCGCGCCTGAACCTCCCGTCCCCTGGACCCCAACCCCGACCCAGGCCCCACGCCCGTCGCAAGTCGTGGGCGCGTCCCCCGGACCGAGACGACTCCCCGAAGATCGCTTCGGCGGGGAGGGGTCGTACTACAGTGGGGCTCGTCAGCCGGCCAGAAAGATCATTGCCTCGTAGATTGGGTCGCAAAAGGTCTTATCGCACGGAAAAGTGACCCTCACCCTCATCGCTTTGGGCGCAGAACGCCCCTTCGTCGACGAACTGGGCCCAGGACCGCCGGACAATCCGGGACTAATTTCACTAAGCGAGGGTCCTTTAGCCGGGGTCCGCCACCGCGCCCTACCGGAGCCCCTTTACGACGAGACGGGCGACAGAAACCAGTCCCTGGCGCAAAAGTCGCTGTACACGGGGAGTGTCTCACCCTTTGAGGTATGCCTGTCCACCCGGGCCGACCTCCGCCCCCGGCGTGGGAAGGGGGGGCTATGTAAACTGAAACCACGCGTCTTTGAGGACAACTGAAAGTCCATTACAAGGGAGACCCGAAGGGGACCACCGAGTCCGCCATTTCTCAGACGAACGCCCTCTGGTCCCAAACTAGGGAACCACTCCTTCCAGGGGACCTCTTCCTTTACCGTCGGGTGAGGTGATAAGAACGGACCTTTTAGGGTACCCACCTCCTCGGACCCTCCGACATGTCAGGTACCTCCAGCGTTTCTAAGCCTGTGCTGACTCGCTGAAGTGAAAAGGGAAATAGATTAATTTTTTTATTTTGTGTGCTTTGGTCAAAGAACAGACCGAAATTAAGAGTAAAAAATGGGCGGTCTGTAAACACCTAAAGTCACCGACTCCAAGTGACACACAAAATTTCTTACGTACATTAGTGGACGACCATGTACAACAACAGGCCTCGGGAGGACACTAGAGGAGTGAAGGAATCTGACCCCACCTCCTGGATCTGACACCTTCCCAGATCGAAGACAAGGAAGGGGAAAAGACGTTCTTTAGGTACACCTTTGTGTGGGACTCCAGGCGTTAAAGTGTTCATCCCGTCGTAGGAAAACAGGAGACGACACATTGCACTAAAAGATCCATTATTCTGCGTATCAGCTTTACGACTGCACACCCACACAACGACGAAGTCCTCTGGGAACCCGGTCCCGAGTCGACGGAATTTAATTGGAACTGCAGACAGGAAAGTAAAACCTTCTTTTAACGAAACCCGTCCAGTAACTCGAACTTTAGGGAAAGGAGTCAAAACATCTGATCAAGACGATTGGTTTACACGAGACACGACCCAGACGGTGTCGCACGCCTAAACCGGACAGCTGACCCATATCTGTCTGAAGGAGGTGCAGACGGGACACCGTAAACCCCGACTAGTGAACACACCGACAGACGACACCGGAGAGGGAAGATTTACGAAGTCAACACTGTTGGTCTTTACGAAGGGCGACAACGGAACACCTGTGGGGGTGAGACCCGGGACTCATCGACCTCACATCGTCACTTAATCTGTCACAGAAGCCACTTCCTCGACGACATTCTTCACGGATTAGGAAGCCTCCCGACCCCGACCCGAGTCCGGAGACAAATTGCACCGGGGGAGGAGTTTTGGTCGAAAGGGTGGTGTGGAAGAACGATGGGCCGTCGTCGGCACTCCGACAGGAGAGGACAGTCCTGTCGCACCCGTCAAGCGCCGCGAGACAGGGGAGGGGCGGTGTGGGACTTCGGGGTGTCCGACCCCCGGTGTGCGCCACACTCAACGAGTGGGACATCGACTCATCCGCTCACGTCTCTTCGAGATGGGACCCTCACTAGACCCCGGACAAGACCGGTCCGGACCGTCCACCACCCGTGTCGTCCCTCCTCCTCCTCCAGATCGGACTCTCGGACGGCGGACCAGTCTCGACGAGACTCGAACTCGGGCGCCCCCGCCCACCACCAGGGGTGAAGGAGACGAGTGCCGAGACGAAACGACAGCACCCTCACTGGGGACACGTCTCTCCCGCGGACCCGGGTGCCGGCGTCTCGAGGCAGACGGGGTGACTGTGGTCACCTCACACCCCGACTTCGTAGCGACCACAAAGTCGGGATTTTAGCACCGAAGGAAACGGAAAGGCGTGCTACACCAGAGAATTCACAGGGGGCATCGGGGTCGGGACGGAGTCCGCCACCGACCGACGTTCGACGACGACCCGGACTCTCCACGGGCGCAGGACGACGAGGAACATCGAGACACCGAGCATGCAATTGAACCAGGATAGAATGACTGAAGTCGGGCGATTTAAACTGAGACTTAAACCACACACCCTCAAGTACTTGACAAAGAGAGCTAGCAAAAATTTATACAACAATTTTTGCAAGATAAGGAAAATAAATCAAGATCAACATTTTATTAAAAAAATAAGTCTTTATTCATACCTCAGTATCCTTCAACGTTTCTTTTCCTGTCCCTCCGGGGTCGTAAGGAGTCGACAGAGGGGAGAGAGTACTGTCACATCGACGTTGTGGTCCTTCGACTGTGACCATGTCAGCCGGTCCACATCAGTGTAAAGAGTTCACAACATGCGTCCTACACACACACACACACGTCCAGACACTTGAAAAAGACCCGACGTGGTGTTCCGAACGCCTTAGGATCAGGGTTGGTCCCGGAGACGCCGCTGTCGCTCCTCCCGATTGGCGACCCGACACCTCTTCGGGGCTCCGGAAACACGAGGGGGTCCGCGTCGAAGCGCGCTGGGGTGGCGTCTCTTCCACGTCCCGACAAAGTGGCAGTGTGTCGGGAGAACACGGTGGAGCACACCAGTCGGAGACGGGGCCGGTGAGTGCACGCAAGAGACAGAGACACAGCGGAGAGTTCCTACAGTACACTCACTTTGACACGTCGCGCACTGGACGACTCCGACCGAAAAGAGTGACCGTGTCAGGGACCTCCCGGTAGGTAAGTTCGTGACTTCAGTTTTACTTCGTAGACCCGGAAGCAACCACCAGGCCACCGATTCTGAGACGGGAGGGTCAGGTTCCCCGTGCTCAAGGTAGGGACCAGTCCCTGACTCTAGGGCGTGCGACGCACCCCACCGGTCTTGTTGTTTGTTTCCCCTTCTCGACGACTTTGCCCACTTCCCTACCGCCGAACGACAAACAAACGACAAACCCTTCAAACAACCGAAACGTGCATGACATCATGGCCGCCTCCTCGAAACGCGCAACTGAACGACTACGACCTTGCAGCGACGTCTGCATCTTGGACGACTTTTGTAGTCTTGACTGATGTCTCGTCGCTCCCGGCGCGACTCCCTCCTCGCTGCGCTGAAGCAAGAACACCTCGGGCAGTACCACGGTCACCCGTCCCTTTACGGTAAACAAGGGAGGTACGTGCGCCACCACCCTCGACCCCGACGAGCCTACTCAGCTCTGTGAAGGTACCACGAACCTCCGAAAAATAAATTAGGGAGGTCCGTGAGTGCGTTTACTTCCCTAAGTTCACCTGTCTACATTAATCGGTAAACCGGTTTTTGTTAAAGGTACAAGAACCTCTTTCGCACACCAAAACGACGTCCGTGTCACTAAATTGATCTCCCACGGACCGTCACGGGACAGGACACCAGTGGTGCCTCGAACTAACGGGGGGCAAAGACAACAATTATTGAAGCGACTTTGACCCGTGAGGAAACTTAACATAAAATCGTACTGATTTCACTTTTTTAAAATGAACAAACATTTTAAGGTAAACAATACTCAGTATTCAACCTGCACTTTTAAATTTAAGCCGCATTTTGAGGTTACAACTTCACATCAAACCGTGAACTAAAAGGACCCGTCGTCATTTCTAGTCTTGGCCCCCCAGTCGGACGTAGAATTGAAAAGTTTCAAAAAAATTCATTCCAAGTCAAATCAGCACAGACATGTAAATTTTTTACGACTGAAAAACTTTTTTCACGAGACCAACGTATAAAGGAAAACGTGAGAATGCGTATTAAATATCAGGAATCTTTGACTAAATCCTTCAAACACGGCTCCGAGCCCCTTCCCGGCCTAGAGGTCCGACCTTCTCCTTCCTTCAGAAACCAGACTGACGTGCAACGCCGAAGGTCCCTCAGGGGTACAGGGGCGGCACAGGACCGAAGAGAGACACAGGAGACACTCTACAGCTCCACGGGACCACTTCTCACATAAGAGTCCGGTCTATGAGTCGCAATGGAGAGAAAAGAGAATTTTACTAAAAGTGAGGTAAATAAATAAATAAATAACAAACCGTCGTTGTGCACAGTCCTAAAATCTCAACACTTCAATAACCCTCCTGGCAGAAAACCCCTAATTCACCGTAAAGAACCGAAATGTCTTCAGTCTCTCCCAGTCTGGGCTCCCATCCCAAGTCCTCACGGCACCCTTTTCTGCGCGCGTCGGGCCCCTCGAGACGGCCCTCGAGACTCGTCGTCCCGAGAGCAACGGGCTTACAGTGAACGTCTAGAACCTGCGCTGCAACCGGAGGGACTCAAGCCTAAAGTTTCGAAGCCTCCGAGGTTCCTCCCTTTCAGGACCACTCAGACACCGTCTGTACAGACCACACCACGACGGCACTTCGAGTCCACCAGGGGAGGACCACTTGTCCCACGCGCCCCCGGCACCGGGACCAGTGCACGACCCGAAGGAGGCTCTCCGACTCGCCAAGACTCAAGACCTGCCACACCCGGAGTCCAAAGCCAATTTTCCATCGGAGACCCGGACAACACACTTTGTGGCGACCCCAAGACTCGTCGACTCCTACTTCGAGGGCCGGGGTCTCCACGAACCTCTGGCTGTGTACCCTGCACTCAAGGGCGAGACGCAGGAGTCTCATCCAGCTGTCCCACCGTCTCCGCCCCAGGAACGGGACTCTCTCGGCGTCCAACCTCTCGCCTCCGGGCCCCTCCCCCGTCTCGCTCCCCGTCTCCCCGTGGTCGCGACCCGCGGGCCCCCGCCCCCCCCCACCACACTCGGGCGGACCCCCGGAGGCCCAAACGACTCCGGGACAGGTCGGAGAAAGGGAGCTCCGGACAGACGAGGAGCGAGGGGTGGGACGAGGCACACTCCTTTACTTCCCCCCACACGTCCCTGCGCAGGGCGGGACACCAGTCGCGACCCGAACCGCCTGGGGTGTCGCCCGCAATCTCTCGGGGACCGAAGACAGTCGAGGGCCCCCACGTCGCACCTCATTTCCCTTCAGTGAAGGGGTAGTCGAATGGTTTGCTTAACTCTCTATGAGTAATCCTCTGTTTTCACTCCCCAAAAGTGATCCAGTGTGCTACAGACTCCGCAGTCTGGTGTTTTGCCTTGAGTGACTGAGACCGGAACCGGAAGAAGTCTCAGAAGGACTGAAACCCTACTTTTAGCTGTGTCCACTCTACAGTGCCTTTCGTTGCGCGCAGCGAACGGATCCTCTGAAAGTCCGACCCAACGCCACCCACAAGCGAGCACGACCCCTCGACCCCAACACACGACTCCAGTCGGGAACGGGAGACACCTCCCTCCGAACACTCCCTGCGGTCCTACGCATCTTACCTCTCGTGCAGCCCTCCTTCGCGGGCTGAATTTCGTCACGGAGCCTCCGGTCGCACCCTTCTCCTGGTCCTTCCCACACCCCGGCACTGCACGCCACGGTCTTTCGCTTCTCCGTCCGGGCCGGAACGGGTCACGTAGCGCACGGGAACCCCACGTCAGAGACGCGGTGCTTCTCCTGCCGGCCCGCGTGCCGCGGACGGGCGCGCGAGCTCCCGTCCCCCAACCCTCGACGGCCCCCTCGGTGGGTCACCCTGGCCCCCTCCGCACGGGCGGGGAGCCGCAGACACACTCACCCCCACGAGGTACAAAGTCCTCCCGTCACGTCACGGGCGTGGTCGGACACGGAACCTTTCTCTCCTGCCAGAGACGCCCCTCCGGTCGGGGAGAAGGACCGAGTGAGGCCCGGGACCGTCCCCCTCACCGACCGACTCCCAACCTGCACGAGCAATTCCGTCCCCGCAGACCGATCACGAACCCTCAGCCTAGGACTAAGACAGGGAAAAAGAAAGAGTGAAAACGTTTAACACCGGGTTCTGTCGACCCTCGGAAGGACAAAGGGGTTTAAACTTGGCGCACTCCCGCAAGGGGTCGCCGGGGCGCCCACCTCGACCACGAAAGTACTGGTCACCGGACACAACACAGGGGCCAGGCCCTTGATTCTGGGACCTTCAGTGTGTCGTATCCGTTTTGTAATTCTTTCCTTTTGTCGACGCGGAGGGAGTGAGACACTCTGAACTTCGGGACAACACAAGGGGAGGAACGTAAACTCCCCAAAGGGAACACACCAGGAAAGGTGGACGGGAGTAGACGTCCTAACGAATTGTCACACTTCTGGTTTGGGTCTAACCCAACGAACCGAAACCGAAACGTGACGTCGCGGACAAAAAGGGGAAATTTTTAGGGAAGACTCCCGTCGTCTTCCCACAGCACTCCTAATCCACAAGTCACATGAATCTCGTGGAACTCGAGGAATCCCACCCTAGTCCGCGGCACACCCCTAGGGCGAAACGAAAAGGATTCCGGTCGGAAGGAAACACACGACCCCAACCCTCGCGTCAATATAAAGACAACGTTAAATTTGTCGTGACCTTTTCCCGTGATACAACTATGACTTATCAGAAAATTTCGTGTCACCCTTTTTATCTCGTTCTTTTACTTATAAAACCTTATGAAAACCTAACACAAACAACGATAACTTTTTATCGAAAAAGACCGGTCAATGACACTCCCCACACACAGAACGTGCCATGATGGTCTGGTCTTGGAAGAAAACTGGGGGCGATACGGACGCTCTCGTCTCAGAGGCCACTACTCCGCCCTCGAGCCCACGAGACCCCGGACACCCCCTACCTCCGAGCAGACGTGGACGACCGCGGAAGGCGCCCGGAGGACGGGACCTGAGCGAGGCGTGTTGGAGTCCCCGAGGAGAGTCCGTCGTGCGCCGAAGGCAAGTCAGTCAAGGGGCAAGTCTGAAACGGAGAGTAGCGAGTGGACGCCGGACTCAGGAGCGGACTCGTCGCGCGGTCGGAGGGACCGTGCTCTCGCCGCGTCCCCACCTCCCGACACCCAGACACCGCGTCTCAGCGGGTCAAGGGCTCCGGACCGGAAAGAGTCCGACGGAAGGCACCTACCCGACACCCAGGAGCACGGGTGTCGGAGGGTCTGACAGAGTACCCCTTCGACCGGCGTCTCCCCGGCCTCCGCGACAAGACAACCCCGACTACACACGGACGACGCACGAGAGGCTGCGTCACAAATGACATCCAGACTGCACTTAGACGACTTATTCATCGGGTCTTTTATACCAAAAAGTAAAATGCAAGAACAACAAAACATTATCAAAACTATGTTGAGGTTCTCACTTCCCACAAAACTTCTACACATAAATTTTTAAAGAAACAAAAAGACCTGAGAATAAAAAACTGTATTAACAAGTTAAGTAAGCAAGTAAACTCTTTTGGAAACCACGGGCAACGCACGGCCCGTAATAGGATCCGTAGCCCGTAAGCCACACATTGGCTTCCCTGGGTCAGGGACAAGAAAGTCTCTGAATCTAAGACACTCTCATCTCCCCAGAGGCGCAGTGAGACGCACGGGCGGGAGTGTCCCGGAGCCCCGAGACCCAGGGGGCCCTTCACCACGTCGGGGAGCGCAACGAAAGGACGGAGAGTCACCGGCGACAGAAGGTGTCAGAGACGAGGTCACAGACTTTTGACAACAAAGGACATAAAGCGAGTCCAAACATGACGGACTCCACCCTCCCATTAGGACTGGGACAAATCATCCAAACCCTCGCTACGACTCGCACGTAAGCCTGGGGTTCCGACCTTAAGCCTCCACTCGTCTGCCGCAACATACATCCACCGCACACTCTGGCGCTCTGACCTCAGGCTCGACCTTCGACTGCCCCCACCGCTAGCAGTGTCTTCGAGATAGAGACAGAAGTGTCGACTATGAAGTGTCGCCCATGACTCCACGAGGGACAAAATACCTCTTTCCCCGCCTCCGGTTCCTCCGGCTCCGTCACGAGGACTTTACCAGGTGACTCCTGGGTCCGGGTCCGCTGACCCCGAGGTCTGGAGAGGAGACTTCGCGCAACGACTCGGTCGAAAGGCCCTCCTACCGGTCTCGAGGTCTACACGGATTCGACAGTCCGCCGGACCCGGTCCCTCCTCCCGACCGGTCCCCCAGCGTCCTCCCCTGACCCGCCCCCGGACTACCCGCCGAGGGTCCTCTTCTTGGCCCTTTGTCCTCCCTCCTCGACCTCTGGGGTCCTGGCGAGACTGTGCCCTCGCGGGAAAAGGGTCGGGTGTCGGCGCGAGGACCCTAGTCTCGCCCGTGTCGGACCGTCGTCCGCGAACCGGACGCGGAGGGTCTCGGAGTCAGGAGGACCTCTGGCGGGCGGAAGAAGAGGGCGAGGGGAGGGACGCGGGGGTCGGTCAGGCAGAGGTCCGGACGCAGAGGGACTGGCGAGGGAGTCCCGAGGGCCCCGGGGGGTCCAAGTCACTGTAGACGTGTGAGCCCCGGGACCCTGACCCGACATTCACAGACCTCCTGTGCGACGGACAGTGCTAACCCAGTTCTCACGAAAAAATTCCAATTAGGTAAACAAGTCGCTTAAGGACCCAGGGATGAAGTGTGTAACTTGTCTTTTTGGTTGGTTCTCACGGGAGTACACCGAATATGGGGTCACTCCGTCTGTGTTTTATTCATTCAAATTGCATGTGACGTACCATATGTCACGACCCCGGAGGGTCCACCGAGTCACCATTTCTTAGGAGGGAGGTCACGTCCTCTGTGTCCTCAAAGTAGGGACCCAGCCGTTCTAGGGGACCTCTCCCTTCACAGTCAGGTGAGGTGACAAGAAAGGACCCTTTAGGGTACCTGTCTCCTCGGACCGCCCGATGTCGGGTGCCCCGGCGTCTCAGTCTGGGCTAAGTCACCGACTTGTGAGGCGTGTATACGACACACCTCCCCTCGGATTTCCCTTCTTATTTCCCCGAACGTCACACCCATCCCTCGACCTCCAGTCCACAGGAACCCTACGACCACCACCCACCCACCCCTCCGGTGACACGGACGAGAAGTCTCGACCTCCTTCCACCCCACGCACCGCCCTGGACTCGACTCGGTCCCGACCACTCGTCTCTTTCCTGAACCGAAATCCCTCTGTCCTCCCTTCGGCCAATCCTCGGGGGCCTGGTCCACTCTTTCCACTCCTGGGGACCCCCACCCCTCCATCTGGACCTCACTGTCCCGGTCCCGCCTTCCCCTCCCCAAAACGGTCGTTCGCGACGGTACCTCCTCCACCCAGTCCGCACCAAAAGCACTACCCCCCTCTGACCGACCCGACCCCACTCCCGGCTCTCGCCGTCTCTCTCACCCAGCATCACGAACCCGTCCCGCCACCCGAGTCTTAAACGAACGGACCAGATCAACGAGTGATCTCGACGTTCCTACCCCGGGACCCCAGGGACGACACCTCGCGCCCCTCACACTGGCAACCGCGCCGCCACCGAGACCCCTGGTCTAGAAGACTCCGCGGTGCCAATCCCGGTCGCCCAGACCCCCAGTGAGTAGGACATACCACCCCTCCCCCGTCACAGTATCATTCACCTGTCCAGAAGGGTTAATATAATTAAGAACGATAAATGAACAAGGATTTATTTCTTTCTTTACTTTTTGTCTTAGTTCTTGTATCAATTCTCTCCCAATCTGCGAGGAAACACAGACTGAGACTGACTGGGGTCCCTGACGTCGGGCGGTCCGAGGAGACAGGTGCCTTAAGAGGTCCACACGTATGACCTCACCCGACGGTAGGGAAATTAATGTTGTGTCAACCGGGAGTGGGGTAAGAGAGTAAGGATTTGAATTCAGTTAACAAAAGTCAAATATAGGTAGAGAAGAGTACAAATGAAATTTTTACACTAATGAATGAGATTTGATGTACAATTTGACGCGCAGTCAGCACCCACAAGAAGAGGTAAGTCGGTAATAAAAGACCGAGGGATGACACCTTCTGCTCCTACATTGGACGGATTCGAGGGGAAAAGGGTACAAGACTACACGGTCAAAAATTAGATTCACTAGACATCGTAAATTAACGACAGACTTTTATAATAAGAATCGACTCTTACTGTACCAAACTGAAAATAAACAAATAAAAACCGAGACGCCCCGGAAACAGCGACGCGCGCCGAGAGAGCAACGTCCCCGCAGAGGACAACCCCTGTGTCCCAGCGCCACGCCCGAGTCATCAACCCGAGCGTCTGACGTCGCGCCCGAGTCGTCGAGGCATCGTAGACCTTAGAAGGACCTGGTCCCTGACTTGAGAACAGGGGACGAAACCGTCCGTCCAAGAATGGGTCACACGGTGGTCTCTTCAAGACCAAAACAAAATCGTTATTCGAGTAGACACAGTAAAATCTAAGGACACACTCACTACGGGACACCGTCGAAGAAAGAGACAGGCTGAAGCGAGCCACACCACCGGAGAGGCAGACAGGCACAGCGACGTCTACCGCGATCACGCGGGAAAGAGTACCGACTCACGGTGCACGTGTACACATTCACGAATGTATCGTGGAGTATCTCTTACGCGGCACGCACACACATGTACACGCACATACTGTCATCTGTTCACAAGTCCCGAAGGGGCCACCGAGTCGCCCATTTCTAGGCGGACGCTGCGCCCTCTGGACCCAAGCTAGGGACCCAACCCTTCTAGGGGACCTCCTCCCTTTCCGAGGGGCGAGGTCACGAGACCGGACCTCTCAGGGCACCTGAGACATCAGGTACCCCAGTGTCTCAGCTGTGCTGACTCGCCGCAAGCGAAGCGAAGTGAAGGCACGGCACAAACACTTCCCGCACACGTAAGACGTAGAGCGGCAGACGGTCACTTGCGCACCCGGCGAGGGTACGGAACCGACGACACTTACTGCGACGACACCTGTGCCCACGGACCTGGAAAGACTTAATCCCAAAAAAGACCCACACGCAGGTCCTCACCCTAACGGTCGAGTACATCATTGACGAAAGGTGTCCTCGACGGGGTCAAAGGAGAGGTAGTTGTCACCCGCTCTCAAGGGAAAAGACGTGTAAAACTCCCGAAAGAGAGAGAATCCAACCTCACATCGACTGAATGTTACAGCACAATCAAAGGCCACATGTCGTTTCGCTAGGGCAGTGTGCCAGGTACGTACCGATAGAAGACTTCTCAGAAAAAGGAACGACCAGCAATGTCTTATGACTCAGTTCAAACGACCCGATAGGTCATCCAGGCGTAGTCGACAGGCGAAGTATATAGCGTCACGCGTACGTAACCGGGGTCTGAGGGCTACAGGGGAGGGGTGGGGAGTTCCCGCAGCAGGACAGTCACACGAGGAGACAACGACCGGAGACCAAGGACTTCCACGTCGTGAAGATAAACACACTTCTACAGACGACAAGACCCAAAGGAGGACACGCAACGGGGAAACCGGACTTAAGAAAAGGACGTCCAGACACAGGCAGAGACCGAACACGACACTCGACCAGACCCTACAGAACACCAGTCACAGACCGGTAGGGTACCTGGTCACTACCGGTCGTGCCCATCCCGAAGCCGTCTCCAGAGCGGCACCCGGCTCCCCACTCCCCACTCCCCACTCCCCACTCCCCACTCCCAGAGAGAGAGTACTCCCTTCGGCACACAGTCGGTAGAAGAGGTAACAGAAGTCTCTTCGACGTCCGAGGGAAGAACGGCCCACCCCTCCGCCCACACCCCTCGGACCGACGCCAACGAGACCCGCCCCCAGAGTGACGAGTCCCTCAGCCAGAGAGCCGAGACGGAAGGACTCGGAGGGAGGTCGTGCACCACCGCAGTGGTCCGGACCTCGACCCACAAGGACGAAACACCTCCCGTCGGACACCAGAAGACGACCCTAAATCCCGACACCGGTCCGACCCCCTCGCCGACGACGAGGAAGACTTAGAAGGTCGGGCCGGGGCCCCGGGGAGGACTCCGTGGAAGTCCAGGAGTCGGTCAGTCTGAGACTGTTCTGAACCAAGAGTGACCGGGAAGGAGGACACCCGCCGACCTCAGGTCGAACGAGACAATCTGACTCAGGTATTGGCACCAGAGAAAGGTCACAGGTCTCAACACCACCACAGGTGAGAGTAGCATCAAAGGAGGAAAACTCATTCAAAACCCGGTCAAAACATATAATGTGTGTATGGTACGTCTGGAAGAAGTGGAATTACCGGTAATAAAGACGGTACCTAATTAACGAGGGACTGCCTTCCAGGACCCTTTCTTATTACACTGAAAAACATGAAAATGGAAGACTGAGCACTCACCTCACTATTCTGGAAAATAACACTTGAGTCAAACCCACCCACCAAGAGTGATCTGTGCAAACTGCACTCAAAGATCATCTTGTAGACTCTCTTGGACCCTAAGCCGCCGAGAAATGAAGAATGAGCTCCGTCGTCCGCCACCCGAACAAGAGACAAGTGTCTTGTGGACGAAGGATCCCGAGTCAAGTGTCACGAGGTCCGGGGTCTCCAGTCCCGTCCCTCCGTCCGCAGAACCCTCCCAAGCAGAGTGTCCACACTGGACACCATTGGTCCGTCAAAGAACGACCACTACCTTACACCATTTACCTTCAGACAGAAACACCCCTGCGGTCACTTAAGGTATTAGCGGTTACCACTTAGTCAGTCCTCTCAAACTTAAGGATTGAAAAGTTTCTCAATGAAAATTGGGACTCGAGTTTGAAAAAAAAAAAAAAATTTAAAAATAAATAAAAAAATAAAAAATTTAAAATTTTAGAAATTAAGAATGTACGCAAGGGTTTGTACTTGGGGGGAGGGTGGAGGGCTCGAGTTTGAAAATTTGACCTTTATACAAATCTTATATACAGTTGCACCACCTCGTGCCTTCCCTCGGACACAGTTCATCCCACAAGTGTCTCCCGGAGAGACTCCTGTATCGTGCGCCCGACCAGGCCTCGTTCGTCCCGACCCGCCTCAGCGGTTACACCGGGGAGAGGTCCTGGGCTCTCGGGACCCACGGACTCGTATCTCCCGCGCCGGGAACGGACGCCCGTCAGACTCAAGAGACTCCACACCACCCCCTCCGACGCCTTCTCAACCCACTCACTGTCCAGGTGGACATGCTCTTCCAGAGACCCGGAGTCTCTTCACCCAGTCTCCTCCGGACGCACCCTCGACTCTCCACAGCATCGGCGCTAGCCCGTACGACTGCCGTCACCTCTCCCACTCTCAAAGGACCTCCTCTCGCCCGGTCTGGGGGCTATCCCACCCGAGTCCCCGTCCCTTGGAACGTGTCTCGAGACGCGACCTCTGCTCGTACGGTGGACGAGACCACCGGGAAGGCCCGGGTCACTACGAACGACAAGGACCGCGCCAGCGAACTTTCGGGACCTCTGACAACGACCACGGCCTGTAGGCGACGAGAGTACCCCGTGTGAGACGCCCCACACGTAAGGAGTGGCCCGTGGACGACCCGTGGGCGACTCACGGTCCCCTATATCACACTGACTTTGTGTGTCTCGACGGGTGGGGACACCTCGAGTGCAAGACCACCCGCCTTCATCTTTGATTCGTCAACGCAGGACACAGTCTTCTGTCCTGCATGTTCTCCCTGCACGCCCACTCCTCCACCGTCCCTGCGCCCCGGCACTCAAGAGGAGAAGTCTGGTCCACCGACCCCGACCAGAACGAGACTTCCACCGTCAACACGTCTGACCTCCCGTGACCCAGTACGTGAGCGACCTCCCCTGTCGTCCGGACTTCCGGAAACACCCCCCGTCATCAGGAGCACACCTTCTCTGTCGTCCTCCGACGCGCCGACGGTGCCTCGCTCGGGTCTCCTTCCGTCCAACCTCCACGCCAGCCCCACGACCTGCATCCAGTGTCCCTCCCCCGGAGCACGTCTCGGACAAGGGGGAACACACGGCCTGCGACTCCCTGCTCTGCACCGCAGAGGGGTCTCCCCGGGTCGGGAGCATCGGTCTCACGACTCACACTCCGCTCGTCACTTTTGGTCCCGTCAGTCGAGGAGTCCCTCCCGACCGTTACCAGTCCTCTCCCACCGGTCGACACCACCACGCCCGGTGCGAGCCCACCGGAAAGACTCGACGTCCACGTCCTCCACCCTCACGTGTCTACCCGCACTCACCGCCGCCCTGTGTCGCCCCCAACACCCCCAGGGCCTTGCTGGCACGGACGTCCGACCCCTACGCCACCCTCGCGAGCAGCACCGTCGACCAGCACGCGCGGAGGAGACACCACACCCCCGGCAGCCGAACAGAATTTCTCGTGTCACTATGAAGTGTTAAGTAGAAGACAATCATCCTATCAGTAAAACTTGCGTCTCCTACTAAAATCTACTTCAAACTCCGTCCCTTCGGCTAATCCTGTTCCATCTAACGAGACCAGACCTCCTCTACCGACCGTAGACTCAGGTCCGTCCTCCTCACCTTTCCGTCCCACCCACACCCCTAGACCCTCAGTCTCGACGGTGACGGTACCGACCCCTTCGTGAGACACGTATCGCCGACACTGACGCGTCGTCTTTACGGTGAGTCACTCCTACCGTCTCACTCCGGGAGTACTCGGGTGAGGAGACACTTTGGTCCCTTTTGTGACCGTCTTTACCAGTTTGAGTTGACACGACCTCGAGACCTTTATTTGATTTTCAACTGTATCAGAGTCCTTCTAAATAAGTTCTTTTTGACGACTTGGAGGTCGAACTGGAGAACGGCAAGAGGAGACGACACTGGACCCATCGACTCTCGGCGCAGAACGTCGGGAGTGTCGCCGGAACGTCGCGAACCCTCCGGGTCTAGTCTAGACCCCAGGGAGTCCTCAGGAGACGAGTCTCGCCACAATGACTAACCGGAGCCGAGAGACCTCTTCGGGTAAACGTCTCGACTGCCCCTCCTCGGGTGGGAACACAGACAATGACAGTGTCGAACCCCAACTTTATCACCCTCACAGACACCGGACCCCGGGACTCGATGAGACTGTCTGAGGACACCTAGAACTTCCCGCACGCCGTCCCGACACACACACGGGTCCCCCTGGACTCTCCTCGGACCGGAGTGCGGCAGATCTGGACTCAGACGTGTCTGCTCTTCACTTCCGTTTCCTATTGACGGACTGCCGACTTTCACCCGGAGTCGCACAGGTGTCTAGGACCGCCGTAGGTCCTGTGAGTGATCAGTTGTGTACATTCCTTTAGGGACTGATCAGTAAGTGACTACTGAGTCGATTGACTCGCCTCTGAGTGTCATCGACGTCTGATACCCCAGGATGTCCGAAGGGTCGTTTCAGGGACTCGTCGTCGTCGTCGTCGTCGCTATCGGGGACTTGTCCCTTGTCGCCGTCGTCGTCGGGGACTCGTCGTCGCCGTCGGGGACTTGTTCGTTGACGTCGTCGTTGTCAGAGACCCCTTCCCCTGTCAGACTCAAGGTCCCGACGGTGTCACACAACACACTTTACGGTCGAAAGTCATTCTTGACCATTCTACACGTTTCTTTCTCCTTTTATACCAGAAATGTGTCCTTTTGACATCAGTCATCTTTGACAGGAACTTTCCCGGGTCTGTAATCCGAATGATTATGAGCTGTTCCTGAAATTTAACCGATAAATTTCTTAAAATTTGATACGGGTTCATTAATTACATACTTTCACTATAGAGTGGTTTATCTTCGATAGCCATTTTTCCATCTACGATAAATTTTTTTGTTTCATCTTTAAGACCTCAACTTTTATGTTATTGACACTTTTTACTTTTTAAGTGATCTCCCCGAGTTCTCGTCTAAACCTGACCGTCTTCTTTCTTTCGTCACTTAAACCCTTATCCTAAAAATGAGATTAATTTAATTCCAGATTTAATTCCATCCGAGTCTAGGTCAGCTCCTTGTCTTTCGTTTTTCCTCCTTCTTCGCGCCTGTCTCGGAACCTCTGGGCGCCCCGTGGCAGTCCGCGTGGCGACAAGTCAGCGGTTCCGGACAGACTGAGACGTTGGGTGCCTGACGTCGTGTGGTCCGAGGAGGCACGAACGACAGAGGACCTCGAACGAGTCTAAGCACAGACAACTCAGTCACCACGGTAGGTTGGTAGAGTAGGAGACGGGAGGGGAAGAGGAAAACGAAAGTTAGAAAGGGTCGTAGTCAGAAAAGGTCACTCTACCAAGAAACGTAGTCCGCTGGTCTCATAACCTCGAAGTCGAAGTCGTAGTCAGGAAGGTTACTTATAAGTCCCAACTAAAGGAAATCCTAACTGACCAGACTAGAGGAACGAGAGGTTTCCTGAGAGTTCTAGGTCATGGTGTTAACCTTCAGTAGTTAAGACATGACTCGGAAGAAATATCAGGTTGAGAGTGTGAGCATGCACTGACGACCTTTTTGGTAACGAAACTGATATGCCTGGAAACAGTCGTTTCACTGTAGAGAAAACACGAAAAATTGTGTTTTTTGGTAAAAAGTATTTACTTCTTTAATTCTATAACGATTTATTTGTTCTTACTCCTTTGAAGAACGTTCGTCTGGACACGACGTTATTCATAAACTCCCTCTTGAAGGAACCACCAGGTCGCCGGTTCTTAGGTGGACGGTGACGTCCCCTGTGTCCGCACTAGGGACCAGACCCTCCTAGGGTGAACGACGCTTCGCCAATTCGGACACGTGACGACGACTCGACAACACAGGGTGTGACGTTGTTCTCTTGGGCGTCGTTCTCTGCGGACGGGTCGCGTCGACCTCTCGTCGAGGACGAACGACGTCGACCTCTTTCGCACGCACGTCGTCCTTCCTGGGTCGTGTCGGCTTTTATTCATTAGTTAACTCTTTTGCGACTTCGCTTTCCAGTCCGTCGCCACTTCCCCGTGAGCTGCCGTCGTATGTGCGCCTCCACCGCCACCGCTTCCGCCGGCGGCCCGCCCGGACCCGGCGTCACATAGAAACATTGCAAACCAGAGGCTGGACTAAATTTTCTTTTGACGTATTTTGTCATCAAAATTTGATTGAAATTATATCAAATTTATTTTAAGAGTCCACGTGTCCCCTGTAAGAAGTCTTATCTGACATACAATTCGATAATTTTTTTTTCGGAGTTTAAAATTTCCTAGTTTTGGTATCACCTCACTTTAATCTTTAGGTACCTTAAGAGATCCGGTTTTGTGCCCCACCCCTCGGCAAGGGAGGAGGTCCCCTAGGAGGGTCGGGCCCTACGTTGTGTCCAGAGGGTGTACCGTCCACCTAAAAAATGGTCGACTCGGTGTTCCCTTCAGGTTAATTTAATATGACTGCTAGAACATTGCAAATGTACATTTTAAACTTACTGCTTTGACGGCGTGTCCTCCTCCCCCCTCGTCGTGATGCAACCTCGTTCCAGAGAGAGAAGACAACCTTACAAAGGAGACCGACGCGGCGTACCGAACACCCTAGAATCAAGGAATTGGTCCCCAACTTGGACCCGGAACCGTCACTTTCACGGTTCAGGATCGGTACCCGACGGTCCCTTAAGGGATTTTAATTTCAACATAATTAGTTTGATCTAACAAAATCCACAATTAATACAAGGGGTCCGTCGATGATCCTTTCCTTTCATCGATTTTTCATTTATCACTTTTCTTTGCCTTAACGTGACCAGATGACTTTTCGTGAAGACGAAGGGTCTACCGTGACCACCACTTCTCGAACGGACGGTCCTCTGTACCCGAGGTAGGGACGCACCCCCTCTGCGGGACCCCCTCCGTACCGTCGGGTGAGGTCAGAAGAACGGACCTCTTGGGATACCTGTCTCCTCGGACCTCCCGACGTCAGGTGCCGCAGCGTTTCGACCTGCACTGACTTCACCGAGTCGTGCGCGCCCGACGTTTTCTTCCGTCACCTCCCTACGTCCTTGCGTCGTGTGCAACGTTTGGCATCGTCTCGGCGTCTGGACTCAGGGCGGAACAATCACTGACAGGATCTACCTTCACTGAACTCGGGAACTCAATTTTCCGTCTAACCGTCTTACCCAATTTTCTTTGTACTAGACTGATTGACGAGACGAGTTTTCAGCGACATCTAATTCTCCCTGTTTGTTTCTACGGTCACTTTCCTTCTCTCTACCGCGCGGGACGTCTGTCATCGGTCTTCTCTCGACCTCGCCCTTCTGGTCGTAGTCCGCCCTGTCTGAAGGACCGTCTTTCACAACAGTCTCCGCATCTTCCCGTCGAACGCTACCCTCTCCCAGGCATACGGCTGGTGCGGAGCACCCGACGCCTCGGGATTCAGGGGACTGGTCCCCGACCTGGACCCGCTGCCGTCCCTTTCACGACTCACGATCGGTGACCCAGCGGTCCCGCGAAGGTCAAGGTTCGGGTCACGGTCTCGGAGCTCTATGTACTTCATTTTACGTGCCTCTTTACTTCCCTCTCTGTCTGTGAAATTGTCGTCACAGCTGTCAGCCCTGACACCATGGGCCGCAAGTCATTGTCTGCGTCACCCGCTCTCTCGTCGTCACCTACCTTCTGGGGACGCTCCGGCGGCCCGGAGCCTCCGGAGACATCGGACACGGCGGGCGTCCTCGTCCCGTACGTACAGTACGAGCCCGTGCCCCTGCAAGGAGTCCTAGGTGACACACAATTCGGCAATTTTTTTCGGAGTTTCCTAGCCTTAGTATGTTTCACACAAGTGGTTGGTGTCACCTCACTTTAATCTTTAGTCGTTGATGACACCCGTCCTTAGGGAATCTGCATAACCCCATCGGGAGTAGTCGTTGTTTTCGCAGACTTTACGTCATGAACTCACGTCAGAGTCTTTACTGTCTTACAGAGACAAAGGTCCCGTCTAGTAAGTGATAGTGTCATTAGGTTCAGATACGGGGTTGGTGATTGCGGCTTCTTCGACTTAAACCTACCAAGATACTACTGGATGTTCTGGAAGATCTTGATTGTGGTCTTTTCTACAGGTAAAGTAGTATCCCCTGATCTTACGTTTTCATCCTTCAATTCTCTACGAACCTCATTGTCCGTTCAAACCGGAACCTCATGTTCTACTTCGTCCCGTTTCCGATTGTCTCAAAACGGTTCTCTTGTGTGACCAGTATTTTTTGTGGGAGAAGGTTGTGGTGTTCTCTACTGATGTAGACCTGTAGTGGTCTACCAGTTATTTTTAGTATAACTAATATAAGAAACGTCGACTTCTACCTCTTCGAGACATGTCAGTCGTTTTTGTTCTGGTCCTCGACTGACACCGAGTCTAATACTTGAGGAACAACGTTTTAAGTCTGAATTTAACTTTTTTCATCCCTTTTGGTGACCTGGGTAAGTCTATACTGGATTTAGTTTAGGGAATGCTAAGATGTCACCTTCACTGTTTATCTAAGTACTCCAATCTAGACTATCCGTCTCACGGACTTTCTGATACGTGTCTCCAAACACTGTAACATGTCCTCCGCCACTAGTTCTGGTAGGTGTTCTTTTTCTTTACGTTTTTCCGGTATACCAACAGACTCCTCCGGAATGTCTATCGACTCTTTTCTTCACTTTCCGTTTCCTCTTTTCCTTTCTTTATGGTAGACTTACGTCTCAAGGTCTCTTATCGTTCCTCTCTATTCTTTCGGAAGGAGTCACTAGTCACTTCTCTTTATCTCCTATCATTATCTTACCCTTTCTGATCACTAGAGAAGTTCTTTTGATCTCTATGGTTCCCTTGTAAAGTACGTTTCTACCCGTCTTATTTCCTGTCTTTGCCATACCTGGATTGTCTTAGTCTTCTAAAATTCTTCTTAACCGTTCTTATGTCTCTTTTGGAAATGCTTTTCCTCGAATTACTGGGTCTATTGGGTACTACTACACTAGTGAGTGGATCTCGGTCTGTAGGACCTTACACTTCAGTTCACCCGGAATCCTTCGTAGTGATGCTTGTTTCGATCACCTCCACTACCTTAAGGTCACTTCGATAAAGTTTAGGACTTTCTACTACGATACTTTCACGACGTGAGTTATACGGTCGTTTAAACCTTTTGAGTCGTCACCGGTGTCCTGACCTTTTCCAGTCAACAGTAAGGTTAGGGTTTCTTTCCGTTACGGTTTCTTACAAGTTTGATGACGTGTTAACATGAGTAGAGTGTGCGGTCGTTTCATTACGAGTTTTAAGAGGTTCGGTCCGAAGTCGTCATGTACTTGGCACTTGAGGGACTACAAGTTTGACCTAAACCTTTTCCGTCTCCTTGGTCTCTAATTTAACAGTTGTGGACAATCTAGTATCTTTTTCGTTCTCTCAAGGTCTTTTTGTAGATAAAGACGAAGTAACCGATACGATTTTGGAAACTGACACACCTAGTGTTGTTTGAAACCTTTTAGGAATTTCTCTACCCTCACGGTCTGGAGGAATGGTCGGAGGACGCTTTGGACATACGTCCAGTCCTTCGTTGTGAATCTTGACCTGTACCTTGTTACCTGACCAAGTTTAACCCTTTCCTTATGTAGTTCTGACATATAACAGTGGGACGAATAAGTGAAGATACGTCTCATGTAGTACGCTTTACGACCCGACCTGCTTCGTGTTCGACCTTAGTTCTAACGGGCCTCTTTATAGTCATTGGAGTCTATACGTCTACTGTGGTGGGAATACCGCCTTTCGCTTCTTGACTTCTCGGAGGACCACTTCCACTTTCCTCTCGCTTTTTCGCCGAGTTTCGAGTTGTGAGTCTTTTGATCCCAGTACCGCAGACCGGGGTAGTGAGGTACCGTCTATCTACCCGTTGTTACGAAACTAAAAACCGAGGTTTTAGTGACGTCCACCCCTGGTGTCGGTGCTTTAGTTTTCTGTGAGGAACCTTCTTTTCGATACTGTTCGGATCTGTCGTACAACTTTTCGTCTCTCTAATGAAACGACTGTTTCCAGGCAGATCAGTTCCGATACCAAGAAGGACACCAGTACATACCTACACTCTCAACCTGACACTTCTTTCGACTCACGGCTTCTTAACTACGAAAACTTCACACCACAACCTCTTCTGAGAACTCTCAGGGAACATGACGTTCCTCAAGGTTGGTCAGGTAAGACTTCCTCTAGCTGGGACCCTAAAGAAACCTTCCTTACTACGACTTCGGCTTTGAGGTCATGAAACCGGTGCACTACACTTCTTGACTGAGTAACCTTTTCTGGGACTACAAACCTTCCTAACTTCCGTACTCCTCTTCCCCTGTTGTCTCCTACTCTACCAACCTACCGTAGTGGCTGAACCACCTGTACTCAGACTCGTTCGAGATCCTCAACCACTACCTATCCCTCCGCACGACGGTCAGGTACCCTAACGTTTCTCAGGCTGTGATGACTCGCTGACTTGACTTGCCCTCCTTTAAACCCTTTAAGTGGTTAGACACCTTTAGTTTGTGGGAGGATTTATCACTCTGTTTTCCTGTGTTCCCTCTAAATTTTTCATGAGACTCTATTTACTTCTATTTTAGTGTCGTGTCGTCCCGGAAGGGACCGTCAAGTCCCCAGTCGTGAGGCGTGACAGTGACGTCACGGACGGAAGTCAGACACCGTAGGCCCCTTGATTCTAGGGTGTCCGACACACCACACCGGGGGTTTTCTCTTTTCTGTCGGATTCGTTTCTGCCCATTTCATCTATGCGTCTGCAGGTCAACTATTGTATTCGGCAATCCCTTGACGTTTAGTTTTCGTCACTGTTGGCGAAGAGTGTGCGCTCCTACCGCTCTCACTTTTCCTACCTGTCATTGACCACAACCGTTTTACCCCCTCTTTAACCTTCGGACCGAGAAAATATCACCACTCACTCTACTCGAAAGGACCACCGGTCACCATTTCTTAGGTGGACGGTCACGTCCTCTACCCCAAACTAAGGACCCAGCCCTTCTAGGGATCCTCTTCTTTTACCGTTGGGTGAGGTCGTAAGAACGGACCCTTGAGGGTGCCTGCTCCTCGACCGCCCGATGTCCGGTACTTCAGGCTTTCTCAGCCTGTCCCGGCTCACGGATTTCTCGTTGTCGTTGTCTCTACGACGGAAAACCCTCCTGTAGAACAGTCAAGGCGGTTCACAATTTTGCACCTTAACAGTATACTGGGTCGTCAATATCTTTACACATAAGTGTGTTTTTGAAAAGTGTTTACAAGTATCGTTGTATAAGTATCATTGGTTTTTCACCACTGTTCGGGATTTAGGTAGCTCGCTGCCTGTCTACTGGGCGACACCACGTCGACACATTACGTCCTACTCAGGCGTCACTCCTCCCGACTCCGGGACTGGGTCCGGCGGAACTGTGCCAGCACCGCAGAAACCATTCACGGCTTCCTTTGCCCGACGTCTTCTCGCTCATGTCCGACACACACACTTCGTGAATCTCCGCTTCGGCCTCTACTTCTCAGACCGGCTCCTCCCGCATCCCCCTGACGATCTCCCACACCACAAAGAAAAACGCCTCTACTTGCAAAAGGTCTTAATCTGTCATCACTGCCTGCGTGCGGAGACTCACACGAGCTTCGACAACTCACCACACGAAGTCCACTCACGGACACCCTGCGCACTCAATGCAGAGTGAGGCAACAATTTTATTCTGTGTGACAATCGCAAACAGACCTGGTTCGGCCACAATAGAAGACACCGGGTCGTCGAGAGCCACAAGGGACTTTAGTAACCAAGGGCGGGTGACAAACTTCCTAAAGACGAGACTCCGGGTCGGAAGAACACGTGATCTCCGTTGTGCTTCTCTATTCAGGTTCTTACCAGGACTGCCGGACGCACACGAGTCCGCCAGGCACCACACCGGGCTCGAGCTCGAGGGCGCGCTCCGGCCTCTCCGTCCCGGGCCGGCCTCCCCGCCAGGCGGGCGTCGTGTCGGGCGAGAGAACTCTTCGTCCGAAAAGACACCAGTCAAAACCCGAAAACCGAAGGAGTCACTCCAGTAAAATGTGTCTGATTTGAGGAAACAAAGCTGGTTTAAAGTGACATTTAAAGTCTGAACGACGACACTCTAAACACACGAAACGACAAACTCAAGAGTACTCGACACTCTCCGGGGACACGAAAAACAAACTTTAATCCGAGAAGACTGTTGTGACCGTGACATTCGACTACTCGAGTCGATCGTCTGTTCTTCCTCATCAATGGGTCGTGCAACAATTGGTCGCACATTAAGGTCCTCTTTCTGCGTCCGCCACTAGCATCTTGAGGTCCGACAAAAAGTTTCGGAACCGCACGAAAGAAACGAGGACTGACCCACGTATGACATCGACCGAATCCCCGCCACCAACACCCGACCAGACCCAAAGAGTAATCGAGGGTCTCGAGGCTGTAGGCGACACCCTTGACGGACAATCTTCGAACCACAAAAGGCACCGGCTGTCCGGACGACGCAAGACCACCCCAGACGTGTCCCCAGAACGACGTCCGGAAACTCCGAGTCGGGGTGTAGGCCGACGAGACCGACGCCGGTGGGGCAGTCCTACCCGAAGACTCAGTCCCACCCGTCGGTGGAGAGGAAAAGGTCCCGACGACGAAAAAGACCTCTTTCGTCTGAGAAACGACGTCGACGAGGGTCGTCACACCCGGCCGCCCCGAACCACCACTCCGCGGACCCGCACTCCCGACAAGTGAGAGTACTCGGACGCCCCACGTGGCCCGAGCACACAGAGGGACCGCCGGAGTGGCGCACCTCCTCCCACCGTCACACCACTGAGACCCCGTGTTCACACCTAAACCTGGGCAACAAGACAGACACCACACAGAGGGAGCACCGGACAAGCCCTCTCAGTCTTGGACTCGTCAAAGACCCACCACCCCCACCCCTCCCCGCAGGGGTCCCGACACCCCAGGGGCCCCGGCACCCACAGGAAACCCGGACACCCCCAGGGGACCGGACACCCCCAGGAGACCCGGACACCCCCAGGAGACCCGGACACCCATAGGGACCCGGACACCCCCAGGGGCCCCGGACACCCGTAGGGGCTCGGACACCCGTAGGGGTCCCGACACCCCCAGGGGTCCGGACACCCCCAGGAGACCCGGACACCCGCAGGGACTCGGACACCCGTAGGGGTCCCGACACCCCCAGGGGTCCGGACACTCCCAGGAGACCCGGACACCCGTAGGGGGCCCGACACCCCCAGGGGTCCGGACTCCCCCAGGGACCCCGGCACCCACAGGAGATCCGGACACCCCCAGGAGACCCGGACACCCATAGGGACCCGGACACACCCAGGGGCCCTGGTACCCCCAGGAGACCCGGACACCCCCAGGGGCCCCGACACCCCCAGGAGACCCGAACACCCCCAGGAGACCCGGACACCCATAGGGACCCGGACACCCCCAGGGGTCACAACACCCCCAGGGGCCCCGGCACCCACAGGAGATCCGGACGCCCATAGGGGTCCGGAAACCCGTAAGGGTCCCGACACCCCCAGGGACCCGGACACCCCCAGGGACCCGGACACCCCCAGGGGCCCCGGCACCGAGTCCGTGTCGGAGGGAGACACCTCGCCCTCGTGACGGTCGGGGGCTCCCGGTGAGAAACACAGGAGCCAGGGGCTCCACAGTAGAAGGGGCCCACTACTCCCACGGTCCGTGTCAGGTCGGACACCTGGACCGCCACGTCAGGTCTGGACTCGGGGGATCCCAGTCTCTGTACTCCTTCAGAGTAAAAGAAGGAACATAGTCGACGAAAAAAAGGGGGTCTACAAGTTTCCCAAAATAAAAAAAAGGAGAAACCGGCACGGAACTCCGAACGCCTACAACGCACCGGCCCCTGCCCGGGAGTCGACAGCCGGTACTCCCGAACGCGCGACACCGAACGCCCGGACCTCGCGTCCGAGTCACCGACGCCGCGCGCCCGCGTCAGAGAGGCGCCGCGCGCCCCGGAGGACTCGGTCCCTGACTGGGCACGGAGGACGTGCTCGTCGACGTAAGAACCGGAGCCTCGGAGCCCCTCTGCGAGGAGAAAGGGCAAACGAGACCTCCTAGGACAGAGAGGTAAGAAACGTAGACGAGGAGAAGGCCGGAGACACACGCAGGGGACGAGAAAGAGAAAGACCGCCACGGCGTGTCGAACACCCTAGAATCAAGGGACCCGTCCCTAACTTGGGTCCAGGAACCGTCACTCGCGTGTCCCAGAAACGTGACGGTCTCTTAAGGGAGAAAAATAGGTAAAAACTTTACAAAAAATTTTCAGATAAAATGGACTAAAGAGAATGGATCGTAGACTCGACAAGACACTTAAAGAATCAGGGAAGAGGCGAAAAGAACGACAAGTGATCGAACAGACCCCGACCTCCAAGGTCACGACGAGACAGACACCCCGGCAGACGGACGCCGCGCCGCAGAGACACACCCCACACTGAGCCAGGGGACACCACAACGAAATCCACTCCAATCAGGCAGTTCCGACATATAACAGTGGGACGAATAAATTGAAGATACGTCTCCTGTAGTACTCTTTGCGACCCGACCTCCTTCGTGTTCGACCTTAGTTCTAACGACCCTCTTTATAGTTATTGGAGTCTATACGTCTACTGTGGTGGGAATACCGTCTTTCACTTCTCCTCGATTTCTCGGAGAACGACTTCCACTTTCTCCTGTCGCTATTTCAACCGAATTTCGAGTTGTAAGTCTTTTGTTTCTAGTACCGTAGACCAGGGTAATGAAGTACCCTTTATCTACCCCTTTGTCACCTTTGTCACAGTCTGAAATAAACAACCCCGAGGTTTTAGTGACGTCTACCACTGACGTCGGTACTTTAATTTTCTACGAATGAGGAACCTTCCTTTCAATACTGGTCGGATCTGTCATATAAGTTTTCGTCTCTGTAATGAAACGGCTGATTCCAGGTAGATCAGTTCCGACACCAAAAAGAACACCAGTACATACCTACTCTCTCAACCTGACACTTCTTCCGACTCGCGGCTTCTTAACTACAAAAACTCGACACCACAACCTCTTCTGAGAACTCTCAGGGAACCTGACGTTCCTCTAGGTTGGTCAGGTAAGACTTACTCTAGTCGGGACCCTAAAGAAACCTTCCTTACTACGATTTCGACTTCGAGGTCATGAAACCGGTGGAGTACGCTTCTCAACTGAGTAACCTTTTCTGAGACTACGACCCTCCCTAACCCCCGTCCTCCTCTTCCCCTGCTGTCTCCTACTCTACCGACCTACCGTAGTGCCTGAGCTACCTGCACTCAGACGCACTTGAGGCCCTCTACCACTACCTGTCCCTCCGGACCACACGACGCTAAGTACCCCAGCGTCTCTCAGCCTGTGCTGACTCGCTGACTTGACTCGACTCGACTCAGGAGACCTGACACCCCCGCCACCCCCGTACCGGGTCCCACCGAGAGGACAGCGCGTATGCGGGAGGAGACGACAGAGGCGGTCCGTAACGAGAACCGTAGAGACTCGGTCCTCGTAACGGGCGCGAGACGGGACACCCCAGGGGACCCAGACAAACCCCGACAGGGAAGACGGAAAAGTACGACGAGTACCCGAAGAGTTCCGTGCTCACGACTTCCCGAAACGGTAAGCGAAGAGGTCACCTGGTGCAAACCAGCCGTGAGAGGTGGCACTGACAGGCAGAACCCACCGGGACATACCGTACCGAGGATCAAAGTGACTCAGTCTGTTCCGACACCAGGTACCCTAGTCTAACCAATCAAAAGACACTAACACCAAAAGTAAGACAACGGGAGACTACCTCTTCCTATTCTCCGAATACCATCGAAGGACTACCCTCTCTGACTGTCTCCCTTGGACCCAGAACAAGACTACCCGCCCCGGCTCGAGTCATTTCGAAATTAGGTTAAAAGACGACTACACGACCCGACACCAGGGAGGGACAACAAACTGGACTCTGGTTTGGCACCACCTCCGCTACTCCTATTGTCGTCGGAGGAAGTCTTCCAGAGTACTACGTGGCGACGGGAGTCGCGGGGGTCGGGACGTCGCCCGGGGGCGGCTGGGTGTGGAGGGGTCTCTGGGGACCCGTGAGGGTCCTTTCAGACCCAGTCAGAGGACACCCCAGTCACGGGGAAAGGGGACCCGGGACCACGGGTGTTCCGAGACAGACGGGAGGTTCTCAGACAAAAGGGGTCAGGCCACATTCTAGACATTAGTTTAGGGTGACCGGAGGTTTCAGTCTGAGAGACCCTCAAGAGTCACGGAAACGGTCTAGAGGTCCAACCCTTTAGACAATGCCAAGGACCACCGTCTAATCAACGACTCAGAACACTGGGGTCCCTGACAGCGGACGGTCCGAGGAGACAGGCACCCTAAGAGGTCCGCTCCCATGACCTCACCCAAACGGTAAAGGAAGAGGTCCCCTGGAAGGGCTGAGGCCTTAACTCGAACCCAGAGGACGAGAGGTCCGTCTAAGAAGTGGTTGCCTCGATGCCCCCTTTGGGACACCCCAAAACCCAGGATCTTGAAAGAATTGTCGGTCTGAAAGAAACCATATTAACAAGGCGTCAAACACCCAGCAGACGAGCCGCCGCGACACCACCCCAATTACCGCTGGAGGAGGTGTTCCCGAATCCAGTGTCCGACACACTGGGTCCCCCGGCGTGGGCCTCGGAGACGGAACGCCGTCCGGCGACGACTCGGCAGGGAGCGTCCTCCGAGTCTCCAGACCGAGTCAGAGACCCGGGACCACGAGTGTCCCACGAGCAGACTCGGGAGACTCACAGAGACCACCCAACCCCAAACTAAGACTTGCACTAAGCTCGGGACGACGGCAAAACCACCCCGAAGAAACGGGAACCTGCGCGCCGCGGAAAACGGCCACCCTAGGCTACGGGAGGACAGCTACCAACAAGTCGTCGCTCGACATTAAAACCTCAAAAGCGCCCTCTCCTACTCGCGCCCAGGTCCACCCGTGTCGACTCGCAGCGACTTCCGTGCGCCGAACCTCAGATCCCCTTTCGTGTCCTCGTCCTCCTTGGCGCCCCTGGGTCGACACAACCGAAAACCGGTGGACCACCCTTCCCGACTGAGAAACCTTTTCTGGGACTACAACCCTTTCCAACCTCCACCCTCCTCTTCCCCTACTGTCTCTACCAACCTACCGTAGTGGCTGAACCACCTGTACTCAAATTCGTTCGAGGCCCTCAACCACTACCGGTTCGGTCGGATGCACGACGTCAGGTGCCCAGCGCTTCTCAGCCTGTGCTGACTCGCTGACTTGACTCCACTTGAAGCCGAAGGGGCGGCACTACACAACGGTACTCCGGAACACTGAGAGTCACCAAAGGAACAGCTCCCTCGACACGAGTCTCTACGCTTCAGTAACGGGGAACCAACGTCTCGTTTGGTCTCCGTCACGGACCTGGGTAGGAATCACAGGGCGAGGTCCCGGACGGGAACCGGAACCCTCTCGGACGGGCGGCGAGTAATTTTACTTACACACACACACGCAACGCTTAGCCGGTCCGAAACCGATTCTCCGGGGTCGAAGCACGGGGACGGCGTCTCCGTCCCGTCGCGGGGCACCGGGGGTGCGGGGACACGAAGGAGGGGCTCGCGGTCCGGAGTACGGAAGCCAACACACCACACGGGAGGGGCGACGCCCGTCGTCGACCGCTGGGGGGCAGGACGTACACGGGAGACGCGAGGATCGGGACACAGTAAAGACGAGTCGATACAAGGACGGCGCGCCCGGGCCAAGGGAACCCGCCGCCTATCTCGTCTCAGGTGGGTGGCCCTCGTCGTGCCTGGTCAAGGAGGTGGGAACGCTCTTCGCGTGCGTGTGTCCGCGTGCGGTCGTACCCGTGTGCGTCCGTGCGCCTCACCGCGTACGGGCGCCGGAGGACGGGTACGAGTCCGACCCGACACACCGCGGGGACGTCCAGGACACCCGCCTTCCGCGGTGCCGGAACAAGGCATCGGGAAAGTGGGTCAGTCATTTCGGACGAGGGCGTCCGTCATGAAAGAGTCCTTTTGAAGTTTTTCCAAACACGAACTGGGTGGCGGGGTAGACGTCGAAACATCCCACGGGAACCCAGGACCCACCGAGAAGGCCTCCTTCTTCGGCCGTGAACCCCGACCCTTCCTCTCAGGTCTGGGGAACCGGACGGGGAACGAGTGGTCTCGACTGGTGACACGAGCACAATTTCTGGGAGTCGGAGATGAGTGGGGAGTTGGCGGTGCACCTCGTAGTAGAGGGACTCCCGTCTTCACAACAAAATTGGACTCAGACCCGTGAAACTCGTCACGGACCAACCCCTCGAACGGAGAGACGGGCCGGCCCCGGAACGATCTCATCTTCCCCGAGCTTCCTCCCAAGAAGACAAAGCCCCTGCACGTCGGGACAAACAACCGTTCAATCGCCACTTTCCATCGACCACGACCCTCACGGGACCCTCCCCCAACGGAGAAGTCGTCGCCACCTTCGACCCGCCACCCGCTGCACAGAAGACCCGTAGACACTCGCGGCCACTCGCGGGTCGGACAGCCACCAGGGTCCCACCAACGACACCTTTGGAGAGGAGGGAGACCCCATCCCTGACTGCACGGACGTAAGGACGAAACTTCTTCGTCACCCGGGAACGTCTCCCTCGCGCGCTGGGTCGGACGGGCACACTACGCGTCGAAGGGAACACGTCACAACGACTCTGGACGCCGGGACCCTTGTCGCAGACGAGGAGCCCGGACACGCGTGTCGACAGTCACCCGATTCTCCTCGTGTGTCCGTCTGGCACCCCTCCTCCCACTCCCCGCGTCTCGCCCCCCCCGCCACTGAGAACACGTCAATTATACAGAAGGAAGGAATACATTATCCGCCAAGGGTCTGAAGTGACGAATGACATCTTCCCGTGGACAGTCTAAAACACCCAACCACTTAAAGCATTTCTTTTAATCTTCGGATGTCATCAATTTTGAACTGTGAAATTTTTTACTAGAGCTTCATTTTCAGTGGAAAACCTCGTTAGCGCATCGACTGTCACCAAATAATACCTCGTACGAGTCGTCGCGACACTCGCGTGGGTCCAGGTCCTGACACCGCTCTCCCGCTTGTCTCGATTGGCGCGCGGTAACCGCCCGAGGGGAGGTGGCTGAGCGACCGGGACTGCTCCCCGGAGTGGGCCGACGGCCGGAGTCCGCCTCCGACCACGGGAGAGGGGAGCCCGCGGACACTCGGACTAAGACGGGAATCGAGACTACACGGTGACAACGGTCCCTTATCCACAAACAAATCTTTAGTCAATTTCATTCTACGGAAACACAAAAGAGAAGAGTCCGTTTTCATTTCTTCGTCTTTATTTCTCTTATTTGTTTCTCGACCGTTTGTAGTCTAGGTTTAAATTTCCATTCCGAGCGGGCGACCGGTGTGTGTATCGCAAGCAGGCATTTAAAACGTTCTCCCTGAATTAGAGAATTAGAGTAGAAATAAAAAAAGTAAAGTTTAGTCTCACTTCCAGAGTCATGTCTGCGACAGGACCGAGACAACTACAAATTTCATTTCGGCCACCAATAAGACCTCATCAAACTACCAAACACATCTCAACTAGGACCTATCGCCCCGAGCAGGGCCCAGGTCGGAGAAGGACCTCGACCCTCCTGTGACCGGACCTCGTCAGGGGCGGGGGCTGAGACGGGGTGTCCCACGTCCTCGAGGTCGGTCGAGGGACTGTCGCACCCGGACGAGACGCACCCCGGGCGCGAGTGGGTCGCGAAGGGCGGCGGCCGGGGAGGCCGACACAGAAGCGCTGGAGCGACCGGTCGACCCCCTACCCGCGAGGGACTCGGCGGAGTAAACCCTCTTAGCAGTCCACATCTAAAAGTAAGAACCCTGTATAAATACTCAGGGCATCTGAAATTTAAAAGCCAATTAAAAATGTTTAAACTCTGGACCAAGTTTAAAGACTCGTCTGCAATCGGCCTTCTCACCGACTTCGACGGATCTTTTTCACGCATCTCCTCTCGTGCCCCGCTCGGGTGTCTCGACCTCCCTGGCACCCGGCGTCCCGACGGCCGCCCCGACGGCGCCCGCTCGCGCCCGTAGGCCACGCCCGTCCTGCGTCCGGGAGCTCCCCGGTCCTGACGAGGTCGGCCTGAGCCCCTCCACAAGGCAGAACGACAACTGGTCAGGTTCCTAGGAGACCCTCCGGACTCTTCCAGAACCTTAAAACACACCTCACGAAATGAATATATTTACAAAGAACACACACAGACACACACATACCCGCCTACAGATATTGAAAGTAACGAATTTAAAAAATTTTTAACCGACAAAACATATCGTCCAAATAAATAAAAATTTAAAAATAACCTCACATCAACGAAATGTTACGTCAAAAAGAAAAAAATTCGAATCAATGAAAACCGACGACGACCGGAGGAGTGACACCGCCCGAAAAGGACAACTCGCGACGGCGTCCGGCCCGCGGAGAGACCACCGTGTGTCCGGGGCCACACGGTCGACGCCTCCGACACCACACCCCGGCTCAACGAGACGTCGTGCACCCAAGAAGGACGTGTCCCCAGCTCGGGCGGAGGGGACGTGGCCGGGCGTCCGAGAACGGGGACATGGTAGCCCCCCAACCACACCCAGAGCGTGTCGTCTCACTCAGTCGAGACGCACGAGTGCGCAGGGGAAGGAGGACCTACAGGGAGAACAGCGGTGTCCAGGGACTCTCCGGGGCCCGACACGTCACCCAGAAGTGGTGAATAGACCGAAGATGTACCCACGAGTGAGTGAAGTCTTCACAGACTGAAAAACACTGGAACACCTGACATCGGCCGGTCCGAGGAGCCAGGTACCCCGAGAAGGGGTCCGAACTCATGACCTCACCCGACGGTGCGAGAGGAGGTCCCCAGGCACCCCGGGCACTGGGGCCCTCGGCCGGGAGGGCGTAACCGTCCACCTGGAAATGGTGATCGCGGTGGACCTCCGGAGGCACACATGTGCCGCTGACGTCAGAGGGGCCACAAGAACAGATCGTCCAAATGGAAGGGTCGTTCTCCCCTCCACGCCTCTGCCGAGGCCGGGGGCGACAGGGGTGCGCAGGGCCGCGCGCGGAAAGCAGTGTCGACGTGTGGTTCGCCGAGGGCAGCCCCTGCGGGAGCGACACACGGGGGAGTGGGGAGGGTCGGGAGCGACACACGGGGGAGTGGGGAGGGCCGGGCGGGGAGGGACACACGAGGGAGTGGGGAGGGCGGCATCGGGCGCGGGCGACTGGAGGCGTGGGCGAGGACCGAGGCGGAGAAGACCTTCCAGCGCCGCGACCCCGGTGCGCCGCACACGAAGAGAGCGCCCGAGGCGAGTGACCCGGACACGTAGACTCCCAGGGAACACAGAGTGACGCCGGGCTGTCGAGTATAGGAAAGCGTGCCGACTACGAGGCAACGAGCCACACGGAGTCAAGTCAGTGGGCAAGTGGATGACCTCCCGCCGAACCACCAAACGTCCACACCCGTGAGTGCTCGCTTCGACGACACTCGTAGGGACACGTCCAAAGTGACACCACCACAAAAGCTCCTCGCACCGACGACCAGTGCACCACTCTCTCACACGCGCAAACACTCTTCGACGGGTCGGCAGAGGTCCACCGACGTGCGACCGTGGGGTACGTCGCCCGGCGTCGTGGCGTCCGGAGGGACGGGAAGTGGTAGAGGGCCTCGGCAGAGTCTGAGGACAGGTAGTTCCGTCACGGCGGTGGGTCGGTAGGGGAGGACGGAAGTCGGAAAGGGTCGTAATCGCAGAAAAGGTACTCAGTCGAGAAACGTAGTCCACCGACTTCATAACCTCGAAGTCGTAGTCGTAGTCAGGAAGGTTGCCTATAAGTCCTGACTAAAGGAAATCCTACCTGACCAAACTAGAGGAACGTCAGGTTCCCTGAGAGCTCTCAGAAGAGGTCTTAGTGTCAAGTTTTCGTAGTTAAGAAGCCCTGAGTCGGAAGAAATATCAGGTTGAGAGTGTAAACATGTACTGACGACCTTTTTGGTATCGAAACTGATCTGTTTGGAAACAGCCGTTTCACCACAGAGACGAAAAATTATGTGACAGATCCAAACAGAATCGAAAGGAAGGTTTGTTCACAGAAAATTAAAGTACCGACGTCAGTGGTAGACGTCACTAAAACCTCGGGTTCCTTTCCTTCAGAGAGTGACAAAAAGAAAAAAGGGTGTAGACAAACGACACCTCACCACTCTGGTCTGCGGTACCAGACTCAAAACACAAAAAATACAACTCACAGTCCGGTCGAAAGAGTGAGAAAGTGGGAGTAGTTCTCCGAGAAATCAAGGAGAAGTGAAAGACGGTAATCTCAGCATAGTAGATGTATAAACTCCAACAACTATCGAGGGTCTTTAGAACTAAGGTCGCACACTAAGTAGGTAGGGTCGTAAAG
Source organism: Capra ibex (assembly GCA_006410555.1). NCBI lineage: Eukaryota > Metazoa > Chordata > Mammalia > Artiodactyla > Bovidae > Capra > Capra ibex. Next base: position 32,063,206 of record SJYO01038983.1, read on the forward strand.
AGTACTACATGAGACGTATATTCAATTTATTCGTCCCATTGTTATATGTCGGAACAACATGAGGAAAGGGTTAAAACTTGGTAAGGTAACAAGGTGCAGACCAAGATTGACAACCGAAGAAAGGACGTATGTCCAAAGAGACCTCTGTCCATTCCATCAGACCATAAGGCCAAAGAAATTCTTAAAAGGTGTTAAGCAACACTAGGTGTGTCAGTTTCCGAAATCGCATCAGTGACTTCGTCTTCATCTACAAACAGACCCAAAGGGAACGAAAGAGATACTAGGTTACCTACAACCGTTAAACTGGAGACTACGGAAAAGATTGAGGTCGAACATGTAGACCTTCAAGAGTCAAGTGCATGACGACTTCGGACCGAACTTCCTAAAACTTGTATTGGAATGATCGCACGTTTTACTCGTTTTAATACACCATCACACTTATAAGAAACCGTAACGAAAAGAAACCCTGACCTTACTTTTGACTGGAAAAGGTCAGGACACCGGTGACGACTCAAAAGGTTTGAACGACCGTATAACTCTTGTCATGCAACCGTCGTAGTAGAAAGTCCTAGACTTTATCAAAGTCAACCTTAAGGCAGTGGAGGTGATCGAAACAAGGATCGTTGCGAAGGACTATTCCGCGTGAACTGAAGTGTGAGACCCCACGGATCAACGTCCACCCACTCGTGTGACGGTGCCAAAAGACCCAGTAATTCTGGAAAACGTAGACCAAGACACACAACAAGGGTGGAGAAGGATTAGAAGACGAGACAATCCAGGAACTGTAAACAGGAAATAACACGAGTAGCAACGTACTTTACAAGGGAACTATCGACTATAAGAACTTCTCCAAAGATCAGAAAAGGTAAGAAGTTTCAGAACCCCCCACCAATATACCGTTGGGTGAGGTCATGAGAACGGACCTTTTAGGGTACCTACCTCCTCGGACCATCCGATATCAAGTACCCCAGTGTTTCTCAACCTGTGCTGACTCGCTGAAGTGATGATAGTCAGTCCTACTGAAAACAGGGGTCCCTGTCTCCGACCAGGTCGTCCCAAACCGCTCGACGACGGTGGATGACCCACCTCCGGTCCGTCCGGTGGTCTCTGGGGTCGTGGTGGCCCGGGCTCCTCCGGGTCACGGCTCCGACTCATCGACCCCAAATCCTCCTTCAGTCGGGTCTCGAGTGGTACCTCTCCGGAGAAAGGTGAACTTCGACTCGGGACTCTCCGTCACGGGAACCCCACCCTCACCGGCCCCTCGGTCGGCGGGACAGGGTCAGGAGACCTCCTCCTCCACCGACAGTGTCTACCTCGGGGCACGATCCGCAGTGGATGGTCGACGTCGACTGAAAAGTTCCCACAGCAGGGTCGTGGCAGTGTCTCCTCGGGCTACCGAGACGTCCTCGGTCTCCCCACTGGCGTCCCCGCTGGCGTCCCCTGAGCGTCCCCGGCGGCTCTGACCTGCGCCCACCGTCCCTCGACCCGGCGACAGACATTTCGTCATTTTCTGTCTGGTCTTGTAAAGTCACCCCTGGAATCCGTCGTATTTGTCTCAGTGTACCGTCTGAGACTTTACTCTGGTCTACCTTCAAGGTCCTCGTTTCGTGCCTCATTGATCTTACTTCTCGAACACACCTACATTGCTGTCCGAATAATTTCTCCCTGTCACAGGACCTTCTGCCCACCCCTCCGTCGGACAGGACCCACACTATTTCTCACCCACTCTCTGCCCCCACCCCCTGCTTCAGACCCACCAACCGACGGAGGACCCTCCTCTCTCTCGACCACACTGTCTCCTGCACACTTCTAGGCACTGCGAGTTTGGAGTCTACGGCACAGGTGTCAGTGTCATTTATCACTTGAGACGTGGATCTCTGCGGCTGCGCCTTTGCGACTCGGGCTCTGCCCTCTGCAAACCAGAGATCTCTCCTCCTCTGTCCGGTAGGAGTGTCCTCGGCAGGGACGGTCGAGCAGTGTCCCGGCTCCCCGTCGCCCCGCCCCCGACGCCGGTCGTGCGACGTTCCCCGCCGGGGTCGTCAGACGTAGGTCGCCGGCCGAGGTCCTCTTGCTGTGATTTTCTCCGGAAAGGTCTGCTTTTGCCTCTCGAAGGGTGGTCCCTCGGACACGATTACCTCTCAGATTTGCCGGAGGAAGTCCGTCTTCGTCTGTCAGGACCTACGGCTACTCCCGGCTGCCTCCTGTTGGCATCACCCGGACACCCGCCGCGTGCCCGGCGACCCCCACTCTGCACGTACCCCGCACCCCAGGTCCCGCTGTCTGTCGACCTCACCCCCCACACCTGCCCCGGACCGGGTGCTGCCTTCACCACCCGTGTCGGAGCACACGTTGGAGGGGTAGCTTCGGACTTCCGCCGGCGACCAGAAGGGACCCGGCGGGACGTGGCGACGGGACCGACGGACCGACCGGACCTTTGAGTTCTCGTCCCGAGCCCGACGAACACCTGCGACGCCCGGACGGGAGCCAGAACCCCGGAGATCTCTGTCGACGACACGACAGGCCAGCCCCCCTCCGCACAGCAGAGCCACGACCCGAAGTCCCCTACAGACGTGCTCGAGTAAGTGACAACCCACGAGCGAACAGGGTCCACGACCCCGTCTTTCTGCTTACCGCCCTCAAAGACATTCCTTACATGTAAGAATGTCGACGCCCTTCTGAACCTTTTGTGAAAAGGAGCCTCGCACTCACGCACGCGGCGCCCGAGCGAGTGGACAGGAGGGAGGACCGCCGGAAGTGCCGAAGTCACGACCGGTAGCGAAACGGACACACGAAAGTAGAAAGCGAAAAAAAGGACCCTCTAAGACTGTCATTAAACAAAATTTGACCGAAAGACTCTATACTCCCGCGACCCCCCAATCGTCCACGTCCACAAGTGCGTCGGCGGGGACGTCGGTTGGTTCCACCTCGCGCCGGGGCCGTCGTGCCGGACGACGCGCAGAACGCCGCCTCGACGGCGCAGACGAGAGACTGAAGCTCACACGGAAGCACCGGCGGGCGCAGAACCGCCCGACACACACCACGACCGAGGGGCACCCGCCGCACCTCGACGCACTCAGGGCACACGCACCGACCACATCCGCGCACCACAGGAAGAAAAGTCCTTCCGCGGACTCCCACCTCGGCGACCGAGCGAGCTACCCACGTACAAACTGGAAAATTCTTGGACAGGGCATAAAAGGTCTCACCGACGGGGCAAAACACGGACGAGTCGACTCACACTCAAGGGTCGAGGAGGTGCAAGAACGGGCGTACACCATGCCGATTGCCAATCCGGAACCAAAAGGGTCACCCACACGCCACCAGGAATGCACCCCCATGTCAACTCACGTCAACCCGGACACCCCAGGACCCACCTGCGCGACCATGGTGTCGGGGCGTCGTCGAGCGTCGGGCCCGGTGCGTCCGACCCGAGTCCCCGGTACCCCGAGGGAGAACCAGGTGTGAGCCGGATAACGACAGGGGGCGGACTTGTATCCGTCCACGAGCGACTCCCAGTCCCGGTCCCACCTGCCCAGAGACACTCTCTTCCACTCGTCCGTCGGGCCCACCCTCAGCACGTCGTCGTACGCCAGCGGCCCGAGTCTGCGAAGCGGGACCTCTGTGACCGAGAAAGGGACGTAGCGCCGTCGTGGTCCCGGTTCTGAGGACTGACGACACCGGCACTAACGGGAAAGACCCGCGAGCCGCAGATCACGCAGACGCTCAGAGACACAGGACGTGCGTCGGACCGCGACAAGGACGCCGGCCCCGGCGAGAGGTCCCCACTCCCCGCCCGTCGTGAAACCCGACGAGTAGCCTCCTCCGAAGGTCTCCACCACCGCTCGCCCGAACACGAACTCCCCGTCGGTACACCCCACTCCGCGCCAGCGGACCCGGGGCACGGGAGTCGAGTCTACGAGAGGACGCCCCTACCCCGCCCCCAGGGTAGCCCTTCGTCACTCGACCGAAGGGCGTCACCCTCCTCGTCCCTCGGTCCAGACGAGACTGAACTACAACGAGCTAGTAATTCATCGTACGTCGAACGACGACTCTTCCTGTCCCCAGAGTCTCGAGGGGTCCCTTCCACAGGACGACCGACCGACTTTCCTGCCCCCAGAGTCTCGGGGGGTTCCGGCCGCAGGGCGACCGACCGACCTTCCTGCCCCCAGAGTCTCGAGGGGTCCCTTCCACAGGACGACCGACCGACCGGACACCAGGTGACAGGGAGTCCTCAGGACCCCAGGAAGAAGAGTCACGGGAACCTCCAGTCGACCCGAGCAGGGCCCTGTGTCCACTGAGCGGGAGCGTCACTCCCGACACCGACGAGGGTGGAAGGGCCGAGGGTGCACGACGAACCGGGAGCTGGGACGCCAGTCCAGTGACGTCGCGGAGCGAGCTCCACCGGCAAGAAGGACGCGAGTGGAGACGCCCGACGTGCCCTACGACGCGTCGAGAGCCCACTTTACTCTTGGAGACGAAAATTTTGCCGTGACAGCCCACCAGGAAAAATTTCGTCGTGAAAGACACGACTGTCTCTGGACAACACTTGGACGGAACGGCACCAGAGGGTCCTCTCCGGCTCAGCGCGACGGTAGCCACCCCTTTGTTCGGGAAGACCACCAAAACACACTGAAAAGCCCACCCACGAAACAGGATGGTGACCCACTTTACTCTCTAATAAATCTCACACAACAGGACGGATTTACTTATTTGTGGAGACTTTCCAATTCGACGACCACTCCAGTCCCACCGCGCCGTCCTGACACGACCGCCCCAACACAAAGACGACGACCGGCCGTCCGACCAAACCCCAGACGCCCCCTGGGTCTGTGAGCCGAGAGTGCACGACTGGTCGAGTCGTCGCGACCCGCGCTCGGACTGTCACACCGCCAGACCGACCGAAGGACCTCCACCCGGGTCGCGGGATGAGGACACGACGGGGAAGGGTGTCCGCTGTTTCGGGACCTGCCGATGTCGTTCTTCTTCATACACACGTTCGACGACAAGTAGAAGGACGACCCGGTGCTGTAGCTGAAGCCCGTGTACCTCCGGCACTTGGACGAGTCGAGGTTGTCTATGTGGCTCTTCGTCTAGCACTCACGCGCCGCCCCGCGACGAAGAGTGGCCCCGGGGACCGTGGACCGAGGACGAGACGTGGAGGCAGACAGACCCCTAAAGGGGTCCAAATCCACCCTCGACTGCCCTCCCGTGGCACAGGGCCCCCGGGTAGGGTCTCCCACCCCTCCGTGCGAGGGAGGGGAGTCACGGGCGCGTGCACACGGGGGGGTGGGGGGCGACAAGGATTAGGCCCGCGTCCACGTGACCAAATTCTCGCCTCCCGCCCACAGACGCGGAGCGGGCCGGAGTCACAGACGGGGTCACAGACGACCCCACTCACGGGCACAGATCCGGGACTCCCGGGGGTCGAGCTACGGAGGTCGGGACGCGGGCGGACCTCGTTGTACTCAATTTTTTTAAATTGAAGGTCTTTCACTTTTTTGTGTGAACTACGGGGTCCCTGAAACAATTCATAACCACAAATGAGTGGTTCGTTACCCGAAGGGTTCACGATCACCACTTCTTACCCACGAGCACCGTTTCGGAGACGGACGGTTACGTCCTCTGCGCCCGAGCTGGGGACCCCACCCCTCTGGGAGACGTCATCCCTTACCGTAAGATCCTAAGAACGGACCCTTTAGGGCACCTGTCTCCCCGGACGGTCAGACGACAGACACCCCAACGACTTAGTCTGTGTTGACTCGTTGATTCACGTGCACACCCATGCGCGTGTGTGTATGTGTGTCAGTGTGAGTGCGTCTGTGTGCCCGTGTGTGTGTGTGCACGTGTGCGTGTGTGTCACGTGCGTAGGTGCGTGTGTCTGAGCGTGTGCGTGTGTAAGTACGTGTGCGCGTGTGTGCGTGTGCGAGCACGTGTGAGTGTGTGAGTGTGTGAGTGTGTCAGTGTGAGTGAGGGTGGTTCTTTAGCGGCTCGCGGAAGGTATCCGGGCCGTCACACGACCCCCGGGACCCCTGTGTCACTGGTATTCGTCCCCACCTGGGCCGAGAAGAGGTCCCCGCTCCGGCAGTCTGTCGGGGGATGTCTCTCGCTCGTCTCGACGCCGACTGCGGTCCTTGGCTCCGCCCACCCCGGAAGACCTGAGACTCGTCACCCGTCGATCATCCGTCCCGAGACTCCCCGTCCTTCTGGACTCGACTCCGACTCCGACTCCGGTTCTTCATCTACCCCACCATCCTCGTCTGTCCCGTGGGCAGTTCCGGGTACACACCCTCCCGTCGCACCGGTCTCGGGTCTCGTCTTCCGCTCGAGGAGGACTCTGGCTGTCCCGACTCTCCACGACAAGGACTCACCCCTCCCGCACCTGTCGCCCCTGTCGTGCTCCAACTTCAACCGGGCCACCACTCCCCTGAGACCCTGGAACTCTGCCGACTCTCTCCCTTCCACCAGGCGTCACAAGGGCAGTGTCGGCTCCGTCCGGGAAGTAGGACAAGTCCAGGGGCACCTGGTCACCGACCCCACCCCTACCCCGAGGTTCCACAGACTACGGGCACCCCTGTCACGGAGTCCAAACAGGACGTCTTGACAGGCTCCTCCCTAGACCCCTGTTCTGAGCACAAGAGTCCTCTTCCGTCCACCCGGGAGACACCGGCCTGGCGTCGTCACACGGCTCGTGTGACCCCACCCCGACCCCCGGCCGGCTCACACAGGTCGCCACCAGAGAGAGGAGAGACCTTGGGTCCCGATAGAGAAGTAGAGGCACGACCACTTGAGGTTGTCACTCGAGTAGGCGGACTAGTTGTTGCGGTAGTTCTTACTGGACCGGTCGGCGTTGGGGTGGAAGTACCCGGACCGGGACGTGACGTAACGGTTGCACCCGTCGGCCCTCTACCGGCTCCGCAAACGCCCCCTCTAAGGGTCTTAGGAGCAGCGGCCCATGCACAGACCACCGGACGACTCCCGCGCCAGTGGATGGTGTACGCATTCAGTTCACACACTCAGGACTTCCGCGATACCCAGAGAATCGGAGGGTAGAGCCAGTGTCGGCACCGCTCCTCCGCCCAGCCCTAACGGCTCAATCAGCAGTCCTCCAGGTATATCCGGAGACAGGACCCGGTCTCGGAGTGGGCGGAGAAGAACCAGGGGCACCCGACACCGCCGGACTCGAACTAACGCACCTCTCGGGCTTCGTTGGAAAAGGGCACACAGGGAGGTCCGGGGAGTACCCACGTTGAGACAGGGGACCCCCGACGCCCCACAGCAGGCACCCGAGGCCAGGGGACCCCCGACGCCCCACAGTAGGCACCCGAGGCCAGGGGACCCCCGGCACCCCACAGACACCCGAGGCCAGGGGACCCCCGACGCCCCACAGCAGACACCCGAGACCAAGGAAATCCTGGTGCCCCACAGCAGGCACCCGAGACCAGGGGACCCCCGGCACCCCACAGCAGGTACCCGAGACAGGGGACCCCCGGCGCCCCACAGCAGGCACCCGAGACCAACGAAATCCTGGTGCCCCACAGTAGACACCCGAGACCAAGGGACCCCCGACGCCCCACAGCAGACACCCGAGACCCGACACGACCGGAGTGAGAACGAACAGAAAGTCTCTGTGGTACCTGTCGCACTTCGTCTCGCGGCGGGACACGGACGACGCGAACATGTCCTGCAGGGGCCTGGAACAGGGGTACCCGCTGACCTGCAGGGCACACCACGTGGAGGAGTTGCTGGTCGTAGACCACCCACGGAGACCCAGTGCGGGTGGGAGGGGACACCCCGTCGGAGAAGGCCCGGTCCCGGTGCACTCGTCGGAGCACACTGAAGGTCCTACCACTCCTCCTGTGGGGACCGGGCCGGCAGCTCGACCCTCCCGGACGTCCCCCTCCGACCCTCGGGGAGGGACCCCAGTCCCGTCCCCTCGGTCCCGGAGACTGCGTGGGACAGGCCCACACCTCCCCGAGGACGACCACCCCGTCTCCGTCGTGTCGGGTCGTACAGCGTCCCCACGGTGCAGGTGACCCCCGGACGTCTCTGCACAGAAAGACGTGAGGCAAGTCCCGACGGCACCCCGACAGGACACCGGGGCCCCCGAGACTGTGTGTCCGACGGATTAGGTGTGCCGACCTGCACTCGGTCCGGGCTCGGACGAGACACAGCAGCCGGTCTCGTCGCCCTACACGTCACTCCATCACAGACCCAACCGGTACTCAGTGTCCGGGAACAGGTGCGACCGCGACCCTCCACCCCAGTCCATCCTCGACTACGGCCTGTCCACCGGAACAGAACGACCTTAGGACAGATGTTTACCCTCTCAGTTCTAAGGTGTACCTCAAAGGGTAACTCGTGTCTCCGCAATCGTACAATCGACCGATGACACAAAAGGGTCTTCTCTTTAGACGGAATTTCTACTTTACTCCTGACTCGCCAGGTGTGTCCACCTGGGTGCCCCGCTCCCGCCCACCGGCACGCCCGAGCGGACGGCACCCCGTCGGACGTCGCAGGGAGGTACAGGGGTGTGAGTACCCCCTTTACCCCAGGGCGTCCGCTGGAGAGGAACCCCGTCCCACAGAGCCGGTCCTCCGGGGCGAGGACCCGGCAGACACACGGGCCGACAGAGAGGAGGAACACAAGAGTACACGCACCGAGACGCCGACCACGTGCGTAACCACGGACGCACCCAGGTCCGGCATCCTCGGGTCACCGCCTCCCGTCCCACCCCTCGCAGCGCCGGGCCCCACCCGACCGCGGACACACGGCACCCGAGACACAGCGCGCAGAGGGTCGAAACGGTGGTCTCCGGACCCCAGCCGCCGAAACCAGAGTTCCAGCCCCTACGGGGCCTTCTCCTGGGGAACAGGTGGGTCTTCTTCGTTCGTCCGGGAAGACCCTCGTCGTCCTCTTCACCCCCCGGCACTCCGCGTCTTTCGAGGCGCACGAAGGCCGGGGAGGACTCGGGCCGTACCGGGTCCGCAGCGGGTCCTCCTCCCCCTCCTCCGTCGGACCCGCACCCCCGGGGGCCGGGAGAGAGGAGTGTCGAAGAAAGACGTGTCTGGTGACGTTCACACGTCCCTTGTACCCCGTGGCGCGACCCCTCGACTGGTCGAGGGAACTGGAGTGACTCCCCTAGCCCAGAGTAGGTCCGGGTCACCTCGAGGGGTCAGTCCCCCGTCTCTGTACCGAACCTGGTGTAAGCTTTTACCCCTTCTTACCCGAAAGGACAAAAGGTGCTAGAGTTTAAACCCAACCTTTCTAAGGACACTCAGACTTGCATTACACAGGTAGGGAAACGTCAGGTGTGCCTCACTGGATCCAGTCCCCGTGGCTCCCCCACCCACCCGCCTGTGTCCCGGACCCCGACGACGGGGCACGTTGGAGGGACTCCGTCCCGAGGTCCGACTTCGTACGGCCCAGAGGTGCAAAAGTCTCTCTTCCCATTCGTTCCGTTGTTCGCTGCACACGTAGAGCGAAAGAACTTCGTAGCTCCTGACTACCCCCACTGGAGCCCCACCGGTCGACAACGACTCAAATTGTAAAACAAATCTTCTGATCAAAGTCTACTCTCCGACAGACGTCCAGGAGACCGCCCGTAGACTTGCACACACACACAGAAGAGTCCCACACCATTGACGGCGGTGGTCGGAGTAGTGGTGGAACCGCGTCTTCTTGGGCCTTCTCAAGTTCTGGAGACACAGAGACCGACAGAGGTCCGATTCGTCCCACTCAGACGACTGCCCCACCTCGAGCCCCACCCGAACAACGAACAGTGCGGTAAAACGACTGCGCAGGGAGAGCCATCCGTTCCGGAGACCCGTCGGACGCTAAGCGCCCACCTGCACACAGAACCAGTCACTGACCGCCCGAAAGGAGACCGGGGCTAGTCCTCACCGGACGCCCGCGTCCTTCGCGCGGCCCGTCTCGGGGCGGGGGCGACGCGCGACACGCCGCGGAGGACGACTGCTCCCGAGCGCCGGGCACAACGAGACACTGGCCGAGCGAGACTAGTAGTCCCAGCACTTCAGCACCTCAGCAAAGAGGACGACTACCAACTCCGCACAACGGCCCGTCGCGCAAGTGGAGAGACACGGGACAGAACGGGTGGCGAACCGACAGGGGAGACTGCCGGTGACACTCCTCGGACGTCGGGGGAGGGGCCGGACGCCGGCGAACCGGAATTGGGAAGACCCGTGAAACAGGACAACGAAAGAGTGGAGGTAAAAGAACTAGTGGGTACTCGATCCCGTCGAGCCGCACAAACGAACGAAATTTTTTCGAAAAAGAGGTCCATTGCAGGGAAACAAAATAGACAAACCGGTGTGGTATGTCATTCACCCTAGAACCGAGGGACTGGTCCCCAACTCGGACACAGGGGAGGAGATGCTGGTCAGGAGACTTGGTGCCCTGGGGGTCGCGTTGAGGAAGTAACCGCAGAACTTGGGGCAGAAAACACTTCTCGGAGAAGTCAGAAAGCGAGGAAAAAGGTGCTACCACCGAAAAGACAACAAAACACCTTTGAGAACAAACGAAAAAACCGTCATGGAGAGCCGTACCTCTTCCCTTACCGTCGGGTGAGGCCACAAGAACGGACCCTTCGTGCCACCTCGGACCGCCCGACATCAGGTAGCCCGGGGCTTCAGTCTGTGCTGACTCGTCGATTTGGTGGAGGGCCGCTCACCCCGGAGCCAAGGGCTGGTCCCGCCTTGGGGGAGCGGGACGTCACCTTCACACCCGACGGTGCCTTTGGAGGAGAAGCACAAAAAGTCTGTGCGCGTTGTGAAACAACCAATCTGACCCAATTTGGTCTGTTTTAAAGGTTGTAAATTGGTAAGTCAAGTCAAGTCAAGTCAAGTCAAGTCAGTGAGTCAGCACAGACTGAGCAACGCTGGGGTACTTAGTTTCGTGCGGTCCGGAGGGACAGGTAGTGGTTGAGGGCCTCAAATGAGTTTGAGTACAGGTAGCTCAACCACTACGGTAGGTCGGTAGAGTAGGAGACAGCAGGGGAAGAGGAGGACGGGGGTTAGGGAGGGTCCTAGTCCCAGAAAGGGTTACTCAATCGGCAAGCGTACTCCACCGGTTTCATAACCTCAAAGTCGAAGTCGTAGGCAGGAATGTCACTTGTGGGTCCTGACTAGAGGAAATCCTACCCGACCAACCTAGAGGAACGTCAGGTTCCCTGAGAGTTCTCAGAAGAGGTTGTGGTGTCAAGTTTGCGTAGTTAAGAAACCGCGAGTCGAAAGAAGTGTCAGGTCGAGAGTGTAGGTATGTACTGGTGACCTTTTTGGTGTCGGAACTGATCTGCCTGGAAACAACCGTTTCATTGCAGAGACGAAAAATTNTTTCATAACCTCAAAGTCGAAGTCGTAGGCAGGAATGTCACTTGTGGGTCCTGACTAGAGGAAATCCTACCCGACCAACCTAGAGGAACGTCAGGTTCCCTGAGAGTTCTCAGAAGAGGTTGTGGTGTCAAGTTTGCGTAGTTAAGAAACCGCGAGTCGAAAGAAGTGTCAGGTCGAGAGTGTAGGTATGTACTGGTGACCTTTTTGGTGTCGGAACTGATCTGCCTGGAAACAACCGTTTCATTGCAGAGACGAAAAATTATACGACAGATCCAACCAGTATTGAAAAGAAGGTTCCTTATTCACAGAAAATTAAAGTACCGACGTCAGTGGTAGACGTCACTAAAACCTCGGGGGGTTTTTATTTCAGACTGTGACAAAGGTGACAAAGGGGTAGATAAAGGGTACTTCACTACCCTGACCTACGGTACTAGAAGCAAAAGAACGGTCATAAGAACGGACCTCTTAGGGTACTTGCCTCCTCGGACCACCCGATACAGGTACCCCAGTGTTTCTCAGCCTGTGCTGACTCGCTGAAGTGAGTGAATCAAAAGCCTTACAACTCGAAATTCAGTTGGAAAAATGAGAGGAGAAAGTGAAAGTAGTTCTCCGAGAAATCGAGGAGAAGGGAAAGACGGTATTCCCACCACAGTTAAACGTATAGACTCCACTAACTATAAAGAGGGCCGTTAGAACTAAGGTCGAACACGAAGAAGGTCGGGTCGTAAAGAGTACTACATGAGACGTATATTCAATTTATTCGTCCAACTGTTATATGTCGGAACTGCATGAGGAAAAGGATAAACCTTGGTCAACAAGGTACAGGTCAAGATTGACCCCCTGACCTTACGTTTTCATCCTTCAGATCTTTGTGGACCTCATTGTCCGTTTAAACCGGAACCTTATGTCTTACTTCGTCCCGTTTCCGATTATCTCAAAACAGTTCTCTTGTGTGACCAGCATCGTTTGTGGGAGAAGGTTGTTGTGTTCTCTTCTGAGATGTGCACCTGTAGTGGTCTACCAGTTGTGGCTTTAGTCTAACTAATGTAAGAAACGTCGGTTTCTACCTCTTCGAGATATGTCAGTCGTTTTTGTTCTGGTCCTCGACTGACAACTTCTTTTATCCCTTTTGGCGATATGGTAAGTTCATACTGGATTTAGTTTAGGGAATACTAATATGTCACCTTCACTCTTTACCTAAATTCCCGGATCTAGACTATCTATCTCACGGACTACTTGATACCTTACTCCAAGTACTGTAACATGTCCTCTGTCCCTAGTTCTGGTAGGGGTACCTTTTCTTTACGTTTTTTCGTTTTACCGACAGACCCCTCCGGAATGTTTATCGACACTTTTCTTCTCTCCGTTTTTCGTTTCCTCTTTTCCTTTCTATATTCGTAGACTTACGTCTCAAGGTTTCTTATCGTTCCTCTCTATTCTTTCAGAAGGAGTCGCTAGTTACGTTTCTTTATCTCCTTTTGTTGTCTTACCCTTTCTGAATTCTAGCGAAGTTCTTTTAATCTCTATGGCTCCCTTGTAAAGTACGTTTCTACCCGAACTATTTCCTGTCTTTACCATACCTAGATTGTCTTCGTCTTCTATAATTCTTCTCCACCGTTCTTATGTGCCTTCTTGACATCTTTTTTCTAGAAGTGCTGGGTCCATTAGTGCTACCACACTAGTGAGTGGATCTCGGTCTGTAGGACCTTACACTTCAGTTCACCCGGAATCCTTCGTAGTGATGTTTGTTTCGATCACCTCCACTACCTTAAGGTCGACTCGACAAAGTTTAGGACTTTCTACTACGACAGTTTCACGACGTGAGCTATACGGTCGTTTAAACCTTTTGAGTCGTCACCGGTGTCCTGACCTTTTCCAGTCAAAAGTAAGGTTAGGGTTTCTTTCCGTTACGGTTTCTTACGAGTTTGATGGTGTGTTAACGTGAGTAGAGTGTACGATCATTTCATTACGAGTTTTAAGAGGTTCGGTCCGAAGTCTTTATATACTTGGAACTTGAAGGACTACAAGTTCGACCAAAATCTTTTCCGTCTCCTTGGTCTCTAGTTTAACGGTGGTAGGTGACCTAGTACCTTTTTCGTTCTCTCAAGATCTTTTTGTAGATAAAGACGAAATAACTGATACGGTTTCGGAAACTGACACACCTAGTGTTATTTGAAACCTTTTAAATTGGTAAGTCAAGTCAAGTCAGCGAGTCAGTACAGGCTGAGAAACGCTGGGGTACTTAGCGTCGTGTGGTCCGGAGGGACATGTAGTGGTTGAGGGCCTCAAGTGAGTCTGAGTGCAGGTAGCTCAGGCACTACGGTGGATCGGTAGAGTAGGAGACAACAGGGGAAGAGGAGGACGGGGGTTAGGGAAGGGTCGTAGTCTCAGAAAAGGTTACTCAGTTGAGAAACGTACTCCACCGGTTTCATTCATAACCTCAAAGTCGAAGTCGTAGTAAGGAAGGTTTCTTTAGGGTCCCGACTAGAGGAAGTCTTACCTGACCAACCTGGAGGAACGTCAGGTTCCCTGAGAGTTCTCAGAAGAGGTTGTGGTGTCAAATTTTCGTAGTCAAGAAACCGCGAGTCGAAAGAAGTGTCAGGTCGAGAGTGTAGGTATGTACTGGTGTCCTTTTTGGTATCGGAACTGATCTGCCTGGAATCAGCCGTTTCATTACAGAGACGGAAACTTATACGATAGATCCAACCAGTATTGAAAAGAAGGTTCCTCATTCGCAGAAAATTAAAGTACCGACGTCAGTGGTAGACGTCACTAAAACCTCGGGTTTGTTTATTTCAGACTGTGACAAAGGTGACAAAGGGGTAGATAAAGGGTACTTCACTACCCTGGCCTACGGCACTAGAAACAAAAGACTTACAACTCGAAATCCGATTGAAAAAGCGACAGGAGAAAGTGAAAGTAGTTCTCCGAAAAATCGAGGAGAAGTGACATTGGCAATGACTAGATGTTTATACTGTCGTTGAAATACACCAAGTCGGACGAGACACAAATTTGTAGAGCAGCACGAGACATGGAACGGTAGAGTGAGACCACTTCAGAAGAGACTAGTCTTTGGCGTACAAAATTATATAAGTCCGAAGGACTAGGAAAGGGGACCCCAATTGCGGAAACACAGGGGTCTGCACACCAGACAGGGATAAGACTCCCGAGTGACATCCAACTGTCAGGTCGACTGGGCCGTAGTGAGACACCACTCCGAAAAAGAACTCAGGACAGCAGGGTCGTGGCGGCGCTTCCGCGGAGGGAGGTGCGTCTGGGACCAAAGTGACACTTCATTGGACGAGAACGCGTCTGTGGCGACAGACACGACTCGCGGAGACCAAGAGACACACAGAACCGCGGTCACTGAACTGAAACCCAATTAAACTACAGGTCACTGTGGTCACTGGGGGCGGGGGTCTCAGGGTACCCCCGGTGGACACGGACATCCAGCCAAAGCCCTCTTAGGTGCAGAAGCGTCGGAATTCCACGACCGCGGACACCGGCACCACACAGAGGGTTCAGTGAATCAGAAATTAAGGACAGTTTATGCGTAGTATCGAAAAGTTCCTCTCCAAGACAATAAAAACAAATTGAATAGAAATATATGAAATAAAATTTTTACGAGAAGAGTCACCATGGAATTTTTACAAGAGTATTTTAAGACACGACCAAACACGACCACCTGAAACATATGACTAGAACTACAACCGTTGAAACGGTCTGAGTGGGCACTCTCGACCGTTACACAGACATCTGACGAAACGCAGAAAGACAAGGCAGCATACAAGGCACCTGTTCCCGTCGAGAAAAGGAAAGACGAAATAACGAGGTTGAGCCTGGAAGGGACGTCACAACTTCACTTTCCACTAACCACACAAAAAGATGAAACTTCCCTTTCGGAAACTACAAAGCGACAATTCATACTGTAACCGTCCAAAATTGGTACAGGTACAGGAAACGGTGTAATTCCTTTAAGGAAAAATATAGAAACGATTGTTAAGATAATTAATTGACCACTTCGGTACACTTGAATCCCAAAAGAAACACCCCGTTGGAGATTAATACCTAAGTTAAATAAATCATTCATTGTTCCGAAGTCTAAAATAGTCAAAACAATTCACCGTAAAAGAATTGACAAACGATTGAATCCATTTGCGAATCCACATACCCGTCTTTCAGGGAGGCAACCGGGTAGAAGTCAAACGACAACCATAAACGGGAAAGCAAAACGAACTAGATAGAGCAGTTCATAGACTCTTAAAGAAACTGAAACAACCAGGACAAAACTAAAAACATGGACTAGTGAAAGACGAAGATAGAAATCACAAAAGAAAAGAGGTGATAGAAACCCGATTAAACGATCAGAGAAGGTTTGGGAACTCTAATTAAGAAGTTATGAAGACAAAAACATAAACAAAGTTTATACACGTAAATTACGAGACTCAAATTGAGACTCGGACCAAGTCGACGGACTCCCCGTAACCTTTCCGCCGGGACCCACCACCGACACAGGGGGACCACCGCACCAGACCGCACCGGCCCAGGCGAGGTACACGGACGTGGGGCCGACTAAGACGACCCGAGGGGCGACGAGACGGGCCGGACCTCGAGTGGGTAAAGTCCACTGGATCACAGTGCCGACTCGAGACACTCCCCTCGGCGAGGCTCGGGGACGGCACCCCACACCCCTCCGTGCACGTCGCCCACACACCCACACACGGCAGGGGGACACGCGTCCCCACGGCGCACAGTACACGGGACTGGGACACCGCGTCCACCACCCCCACTCTCACCTCCGGGACACGGGCGCCCCGGACGGGACTCCCGCCACCCCGCACCCCGGTCCGCCCTTCCCACCCCAAGGGCGGGTCCGAGACCCCCGGACCCAGGACTTCCGCCCCAACGACCGCCCGACCCACGGCGTCCGGGCACAGGGACCCCCGCCCCGACAGGAACACACCGCCGAGGACACCCCGACCTCCGACACGAGGACGGGGAGTCTGACCCGGCTCGCACAGACAGGAATCGCGTGCCGCACCCCGAGAGCCCCTGCGGTCGGGGCTCAGGGGAGAGCGACACGAGGGAGCGTCTAGCACTGCAGCCGGAGGTGCCTGGAGGTCCTGATGTGGATGATGAAACAGGGCCGCGGGACCGACAGCCAGTTCGAGGACGCCGAGGACGTCACGATGGGCGGGGGTCCATTGTCGGCGCGTCTCGGACCCCTCCCGAACGACGCCGGAGAATCGTGCCGTGGGAGGCGAGAGGACCGCGGCCGCGGCCGAGGGACCCGGAGCCCACGAGAGGGCCGGGAATCGAAAGGGCCTCGCCGACCAGCTCCTGCGAGTGACGTGACGCCGACCCGAGCCGAGACACGTAAGACGTGCACACCCCCGTCGGGACACCCAAAGACTTTGTCAGAAAGTCTTATTAGGAACTTTGGCCAACTTTGAAGTGCAGGTTTTGGCACACACAATGAAATTTCACGTACAGTACCTATAACAATACAAACGAAATGAAATTTGACACCGTTCACTGATCTCAGCGACCAAGCTCTTGCGAGCACTCAAGGACAAGGTATGAGGGTCTGACGAAGGATGGTTCCACCGAAAGAACAACACTGGAGGCGTGAAATCGAAAGTAAACAAAAACATGTCCCATACAGACAATTTACGTTCAGTGAAACACAGGACTCACAAAAAATATGATTCACACTCGACGAGCGGGACGTCGTCTCGACTCGTCCACGCGCCGAGGCACTCCGGAGTGGGGAGGAAGACCTCCCGGAGGTGGGGCGTCGTCCCGTCACCAAGAGAACCACCTTGACCGGCGACGGAAGAATGACGGTCCGACCCCGCCGAGCCTCGGGGACCCCCACTCAGAGTGACAGCGGAGGAGGAAAGTCGGGGCGGGGTGGGGCCCGCCGGAGTCCCTGGGACGGCCGGGGGGCGGGGCCGTGGACCCCCGGCGGGGCGGAGCTCACCGCGACTTGTCGACGAAACCTCCGTCCGCTACCAACAAAGACCTCAAGAGCACAAAAATAATGAAAGAATCAGAAAGAACCAGACGAAACTGATCTTCGATTTGAAGGAAGACAAGAACGACGAGAAGCACACAGAGACGAAGAGAACCACCGTCCGTCACCCTCCGGGAAGTAGGGAGGGGCGGGGGCGGTCTGGCAGTACGGCCCACAAGACAGTGACCCTAAAATAAAAGGAGTCGAATATACTAGACATAAAGTCGTTTCTGAACACAGGGACCGGTAGTTTCGGAGAACTGAATCCGTCGGAGTCCCAAACTCAGCCCTAGGAACGGAAGACAGCTGTCCGTCCTCCGTTCCCAATGGCCCCGACCCCGTCCCGCCCGACACCCCTCAACCGGTTGCCGACAGACAAAACGGGTCTTCTGGGACGTCACGCGCCGGCGGACTGGCTCACGGACCTCCGCTAAGAGTTGTTTCGGGTCCTCGGCGGGTTCAGGTTCTTCCACGTCGTGAGGTTGCGGTTCTTGCGGCACGAGAAGCTCCGGTAGTCGGACCAGTAGGTGGTGCTGTCCACCCGGACGTGCGCGAGACGGAGACGGGAGGTGTGCGTCGACCCGCGGTGCGAGGGCGGAGAGGACCCCGAGGGGAAGAGGACCCGCAGGGTGGCCCGGTAGGCGAGGGGCCCGGTGGGTCCGTGGTCGCACTCACACACAGGGCGCCCGACGCACCCAGCTCCAACACCGCCCCTCCACACACCTCCGGTGCGTCCCACCCCACCCCCACAAAGGTCCAGGGTCGTCCACGTGGGTGGTCTCACGGCACCAAGGTGCCTGACCCGTGACAATCGTTCGAGGGGGCGGCCCCCCACACGGTCAGAACCGACACAGACTTCCCGCGTCTACAGTACTCCTGTCTCACTTTTCGCGCGTTTCTGGGGGGGGAGGTTTAGGGGCACCACGTACCTCGACCGCGAACTGTGGTCACTGGACTGGAGACACGTGGCAGGGGTGGACGCGAGCGGAAGAGGTACAGCCCCGAAGGTAGGGCGGGCGATCCGCCCGAGAGACCGACTCGCACAGTGGAGACCAGCTCCGTACCACCTTTGAGCCCAGGGGACCGGTCAAACCACACCCCCGAGTCCGAGGACCGGCGGGAACCGGGAGACCTCCACCCAGGGCACCTACGTGAGCCTTCACGAGACCCCCAGGAGCACACCATAACCGGTTTCACTCGCAGTCCGGAGCGCAGGACCCTCCGACACCACCGAGTCTGCCGTCGGGACCGGTTCGCCCCTGAGGGACGGGTGGGCGGAGAGGGCAGACTCGTCGCTCGGCTTGGACGACCACGCCCGGACGTTGGTCGACCCGGTCAAGGACGTCGTGGCCCTCTGCTTGGACGCGATGGACCGGGACCTCTCGTACACGTGCGACCGGTCGAGGCTCAAGAGGGTGCTCCGCCAGTTCCGCGTGTAGCTCTGCCAGTAGTTGCGGGACTTCCGTTCGCGGGAGAGAGGGGACGGAGTCCGGCCCACCCTCGTGACCACCCGAGGTCCCAGGGTGTGCGAACCGGGGACCCACCAAGACGCGAGACGGGGCCTCTCCGACACGCGTGCGCCCGTGGAGGGTGACCCAGACCGCGCACTCGTCTGGACGTCATTCTCACCTCTAGTCAAGTTTCGGTTTCTTTCTTCTTTTCACTCTAGCCGCTCAGACCAGAAGGACCACCTTCCTATTCTATGAAACAGGCACAGACGTTCTTTTGAGTGAGAAACGCTTTCCTATAAACGAAAGGGTCCCTTAAGTCTAAGGTCTCGTCCTCGAGGACGAAGCACTCCAAACAAGGAGTCCCAGTCTGTGTCGACCAGCACGTGCAGTCTTTCGACTTCCGCCCGCCCCCTCAATGTCGACGGCGGGCCGAGGACGCGATCTCGACTCTTGTCCAGACTGGGACAAGGAAACCCAAATGCACATGAATTATCTGTAAAAACCACACTCAAAACTTGCGCTCCCGAATGTTCGCAAGCCTTAAACGAAAGACCACAAGACTTAATGCGGACCCACCAACACCACAAAGAAGATCAGCGACGGACCCAGTCTTTCTGCAGGCACACCCGACACCGCCGAGGGCCGTCGTGGAGACGACGAGAGGTCTCGGCGCCTCGCCGACGCGGGAGTGAAGAGTCCCAGACCCCACCCCGGCCCTCAACCGTGTCACTGCCCGAGGGTCCACTGCGTCTTCCCCGGCCAGACACTGGTGTGTCACCCACCGGAAACTGGACGCGCGGGGGGGGTGCGGCCCCTGTCTCGTCCTCGGCCCCGTCACCAATCGCGTACCCCCAATCCCGAGGCGTCCTACGGCCTGACCCTACCACTCCCCCCGCTCGAGGTTCCCCCCGTGACCCTGCCTGGCTCGGGGGGACGTGGGCGGGTCGTCGGGAGTACGACGACGAGGACACGAGTGGGGGTCTGCCTCGCCCTACACTCGCACGCCGTCGCCCGGCACCTGGAGGAGATGCGGTACACGCTAGCGTCGTTGCGGGTCGTCTAGCACCGACTCTACGACTCGATGGACCTCTGTCGCCTGATGAGGTAGGCTCTTCTCTAACACTCAGAACACCGGAGACAGTAGCCCCGGAGGCGCGAGCGTAGACCCGACTCCGCGAAGAAGTGCCCCAGAGGACGCCCGACCTCCTCTCACGACACGACACAAGTCGAAAAAACAGTCACAAAAGTCATCTCGAGGTCAAAGAACCTCAGTGAGACGCCTCCGGGACTAGGAGTGAGAGGTGAAGGGGACGTCTCCGGGACCTCCGTCCCCCGAGTCGGGGTTCCCTCGCCCAACCCCGGACGCCCGTGACCCCGCCCGCACACCCGTGACCCCGGTCGCACGCCACTCCCCGGAGGTCACAGGTCGAAATCCCTGTCGAGACCCGAACCTCCTGAACTTCGGCTCCCGTAACTGTTCCGCCCACGAGCTCCTACCGGAGCCCCGAGCAATACGTCCCAGCCACACCTCGGGTCTCCTCCGCGTGTCGCCCACCTGGCCCGAGACCCCGTGCCAGCCCTCCAGTCCGGTCCCCGTGCGACCCACACTCCCGGAGGCGACGGTCTCCTGGCCCGAGACCCCGCGCCAGTCCTCCGGTCCGGTCCCCGTGCGACCCACACTCCCGGAGACGGCGGGCTCCCGACCCGAGACCCAGACGGCAGTCACGACGGGTCCCGCCGAGGCACGTTCGCCTCCGACACGGACCCCTCCGCTCCCCGGACGAAGGGTGTCGGACCTCGTCCGTGGGGGCCCGTCGTCTCTTATCCGTCGTTCACACTTCCCGACCAACCTCGTGTTCCGACCGTTCGATTGACAAGGTCGCCCCGAGTACCGCACCCACACCCGCACCGAAGGACCCCGCCGATTCACGCCCACCCCACCCTCCCCGGGTGACACGGAGAACGTCTTAGGTAAAGTGAATGAGAGACAAGACGAAACGCACAGGAGGCGTAGACAGGACCTTGGAATTTGAAAGTCCTAAGGAACCTCTTCGACCCCCCGCGAGACCACGCCCAAGTCTAGGAGGACTCAGGGAAGGACCCACCGGCACGGGACGTCCACGACTTCCACCGGTAAGACCGTCTCTTCATGCGACACCTGATGTGCACCATGCACCTGTGGTAGGACTTGGACTAGGCGTAACGGCCGCTGATGCAATCACTTCTCCACACCATGGCGCAGTATGTCTAGCAGTAGTTGGCCCTGCTGCACGTCCCAATGCGACGGTTCTGACACAAGCTCCACGCGGCCGGGAGGGACGAAGGGACGGTCGAGACCCGGGTGCAGGTGGAGGTCCCCGCAGAGTCACGGTGCAGAGGGCCTAAAGGTGCACCGACGGGACCCACTCCACGAGAACCAGCCGGTCTCCGACGGACTCGTTCGACGGGTCCCGTCCCCCGAGGGTGACCGGAGGTACACGGGGACGGGGACAGGTCCCAGACTTGGCATTAAAAACCCTCGTCGAGGACAACTTCCCCACCCTAGCTGGTACCTGGACAGGGGCCCGAGGGGACGATGACTGGGAAGAAGACTTCACCGGTCCTCGTCCTTTGCCCCACCCGTCACACCAACCTCCCCCACGTCTCCCGAGTCCTCCGAGACCCCTGACACCGGTACACGTCGCGTCCGAGGGACCCTTCCGGGGACCCGGCGTGAGGACCAAGGAGTGCGTCGAGCCGGCGAAAGAGGCCTCCGGTTCGGGCACGGCGGAGGTGGACACACACTCGAGACCCGCGACCCAAGTGCCGCACGAGGAAGTGTCCGCGACGTCCGGAGCCGGACGGTGCTCTTGGACCAGTTTCAACCGCCGATGTAGGAGCCCCTCAAGCCCTTGGACTATCGTCCCCTGGGTTCCAGGTCCACTCCGGGGCCCCGACCTCGGGCACAGGTCCACAGGTCCGCGACCGGACGCGGGGCCCGAGAGAGGACTACGGACCAGCTCCGGTCGACTACAGACCTTCAGGAGCCTGTCGGGCCTCACTCCCGTGCAGGCAAGTCCTGCTGACACGCCTTGTACCCCTAAGACCCCCTTTCCTCCACACCGGTCACCGGCTGCGACAAAGCCCCCTCGGACATGTGCCGGACCTCGACCTTTGTACGTCCAGGACCGCTCCCACCCCGAGGAGTAGCGAGGGCCGGGGGGGTAGGGCCCCCGAGCCCGTCCCGCCGGCACCACGTCACACTCTGTCTCTCCGCCACTGAGACACGGGCACACAGGGGAGGCGGGGCATCGGGGGACTGGGTCCCTCTCCGCCACTGAGACACGGGCACACGGGGGACGGGGCGTCGGGGGACTGGGTCCCTCTCCGCCACTGGGACACGGGGGGCGGGCGTCGGGGGACTGGGTCAAGGTGGACGACGTAAGGTTCAAGGTGGACACGTCGCACGGGTGGTCCCGTGAGGAGGACAGGTGGATGTAGTTCAAGCACTTGGAGAAGGGCCTCCACTTCCCGTGGTAGGTCCTGCACGACGCGTCGCTGTCGGTCGACTTCTTGCGGCTGCACCTCGACGTCGTCGCACGCCAGCTTATGGACGCCGAGTCGTGGCAGCGGTCGTGGCTATAGGACCACGCTGGGGGGACAGGGGGGGTAGGGGGGTAGGGACCCGGCGGGAGAAGGGGGGGGTAGGGGGGAGTAATAGGGGCAGGGGGGGTAGGGGGGTGGGGGCGGCAGGGGGACGGGGCAGGGGTCCGGCGGGACCCACCCCCGACCTCCGGTACCCCGAAACACGGGACGGCTGGACCCGAGGAAAGGGTGGTCCGCTGACAGAACCTCCTCTACGGGGGGAAAGGTCTCGCGCTCAGGAGGTAGGACCGGTTCGAGTTCTTTTTCTTCCCAGGTTCGTGACACTGGCTGGACCTCCTCCGGTTCGCCCTCTCCTCACGGCTACAGTTGCCCCCGGGGCTCGGACGGGGCCGGTCGTGGTCGCGACACCACCCAGGGAGGGCTCCCGGGACGGACGTGTTCGAGGCCCCGCGGACCACGGGCTCCAAGTCCTGAGGCCTACCACAGGACCCACCCGACTGGGTCTGCGTCATAAACAACAATCTGACAGTCTGCCAGTAGACCCCAGGAGAGCCGAAACCTAAACCTTTTACACCAGTAAGAACGCACTGCCGACACACCCCCGGAGAGGACGGTGGGACCCGACCAAAGGTCCCGAAGGTGGAGGACCCCAGGTCATCACTCACCCAATCTCGTTCGAGGGACAAGTGTGTTCACGGGGCTCTTGCACGGGAGACTACAGACAGTTCCTTCTGCGGCAAAAGTCTCAACACAAAGGAGAGAGCAGGGGCGAACCCCCCGAAGGTTGTTGGCGCCCGAAACACCGATGGCGTAACCCTCCGTCGGACCTCTCGTCCGGGGTGGGACCTACGACCAGACCGCTACACCGGTCGACGAGTGTGACAGGCCGTCGGGGTCACTCCTACGCGGACTCCATCTCCACGGTGTACGGGCAAGCACCTGTCGGACCCCGGTCCTACCAAACGAATACATACCGCGGTCCTACGAACACACACTCGGGACCGCGAGATGTACACCCCCGTGAGCGGACTGGGGTCCGGGTGGCACTTCGGACACGAGTGCGGACCGGGACCCGAACCCCGGACAGTGTCAGTCCTGGAGGGTGGGTTCGGGACCGCGGTCGAGACGTCTCCTCGGGCCCCACCACGACCCCTACCTCAAGAACACACAGGGGTCCCAAGTCCACCAGACTACCCCCGCCCCATCCACTCCGTCCTCCCGTCTCTTCCCGGCCCCAGGGAGGACGCACCCTCAGAGCAGGATTCCAAAGACGGAGGTTTGAGTCCCCTCCGAGGTGGAACTTCACCGCGACTCTATAGACCCAAAATAACCCCTTGGACAATTGCGGAAAGTGAAGACACATCGTAGTCAGCCTTGGGGAAAACGAATCCCAACGTGTAGGGGGGACCTCCACCAAAACAAACCCCGACAGACCCCCCGAGCCGGGGACACCGAGGTCCTGCGAACAGGCACGCAGACACCCTATAGACGTCCGACGGACACGGGACCCGAAACCCGACCTCCCCCTCCCCCCGGGCCTCGACGGGGGTGGTACCCGACGTCGGGGGGCCCGTCCGCACTGGACGCGTCTGGCACGCGATCCGGTCGAGGCACCCCTCCCAGAGGGGCGCGGGACTCCTCTCGCGGTCCACCCGTCTCCCCACTGGGGTCGCAACGGTCCGTCTCCAGGACATTCCTCCGACCCCTCCCTCGACCGCAGGACCCCCTAGAGGGTTCCTTGGCGGATCGCAAACACACAAGTGTAAACTGAATCACCCTGTTTTCCCAAAAAGATGGAATCTTTCGTAAACTTGACAAGAAGTCCTTGGTCACCATCTGCAGAACGTCGTCCACCGCCCCAGGACTCGGCCACCCGTCCGAGGGTCGTTGGTGTCTCTGGACCGACCACCCGCCCCGACGGACACTGAACAGGGGGTCTGAGGGGTCGGCGTGGTTTCGAAGACGACTAGGAAGGGGTGGCCGGGAGACCGAGACCCGGGAGGGAAGAGGACCCCTGAGGTCGGACCGGACAAGACGCAGACCGCGGTGGGACGGACGGGTGGTCGGGCGAAGGACGGTACCCACCCGGAATCACGTAACGACGGGAACTCAGGAGTCCGGAGGGTCTGGGTGTCGGAGAGACGTGTGCACACAAGACACTGCGAAGGAACAGAAGTACACCTTAGGTGCACACTCCAGTAGACGGATGTGTACCTCGACAAAAAGGCCTATAATTTCCCTCTACTCGTCAGTGAGCACGGCTCCGGCACCAAGGTAGGTCCTACAGTGGATCTCGCCCTGTAGGACCCCACACTTCAGATTTCACCCGAAATCCTTCGCGAAGACACTTGTTTCGATCACCTTCAGTACCTCAACGACGACTCGACAAAACTTAGGACTTTCTACTACGATAATTTCGCGACATGAGTCATACGGTCGTTCAAACCTTTTAAGTCGTCACCGGTATCCTGACCTTTTCCACTCAAAAAGAAGGTCAGAGATTCTTCCAGATACGGTTTCTTACAGGTTTGACGGAGTGTCGACAGGAGTAAAGTGTACGATCGTTCCATTACGAGCCTTAGGAAGTTCGAACCGCAGTCGTCTTGCACTTGGTTCTTGAAGCTCTATAACTTCGACCTAAATCTTTTCCGTCTCCTTGGTCTCTAGTCTAACGGTTGTAAACTAGTACCTTCTTCGTTCCCCAAAGGTCCTTTTGTAGACGCCGACGTGGCAGCTGGCGTGACTTCGAACACACACCTAGTGTCGTTTGACCTTTCGACGAATGCCTCTGCCCTGGTGGTCTGGTGGCTTGGACAGAAGACTCTTTGGACGTATGCCCAGTTCTTCGTCACCAATCTTGACCTGCACCTTGTCGTTTCACCAAGGTTTAACCCTTTCCGACATATAACAGTGAAACGAATAAATTGAAGATACGTCTCATGTAGTACACTTTACGACCCGACCAACTTAGTGTTTGATCTTAGTTCTAACGACTCTCTTTATAGTTGTTGGAGTCTATTCGTCTACTGTGGTGAGATTACCGTCTTTCACTTCCCCTGATTTCTCGTTCGGAGAACTCCCAATGCCTCCTCTCTCCTCGCACGGCCGAGTGCCGAGGTGTAGGCATTCGAGTTGCTGTGGCCGGGGCGGGACCCGCGGCTCGACGGAGACGACGTAGGTCGAGACACCGGGACACCGGACAGCGGGCAGTCCAAGGAGACAGCTGTTGTCAGAGACCAGGGTAGTGAACAGCCGTTCCTCTTCCCCTTTCTCACCTCCGTGACCGGCTAAAATAAAAGAACCCGAGAGTCTAGTGACGCCTACCACTGACGTCGGTACTTTAATTCTGTGAACGAGGAACCTTCTTTTCGAGACTGTTTGGATCTGTCATATAATTTTTTGTCTCTGTAATCAAACGGTTGTTTCAAGACATGTCAGTTCCGACACCAAAAAGGTCATCAGTACATGTCTGCACTCTCAACCTGGTATTTCTTCCGACTCGAAGCTTCTTAACTACGAAAACTTGACACCAAGACCTCTTCTGAGAACTCTTAGGGAACCTGACGTTCCTCTAGGTCGGTCAGGTAGGATTTCCTCTAGTCAGGACTTATAAGTAACCTTCCTGACTACGACTTCGACTTCGAGGTTACGAAACCGGTGGGCTACCTTTCTTGAGTGAGCAACCTTTTCTGGGACTACGACCCTTTCTAACTTCCGTCCTCCTCTTCCCCTACTGTCCTACTCTACCAACCTACCGTAGTGGCTGAGTTACCTGTACTCAACTCATTTGAGGCCCTCAACCACTACCTGTCCCTCCGGACCGCACGACGTCAGACACACCAGAATGTCAGTCTGTGCTGACTCGCTGACTTGTGGATGACGCTCACTGGGGGTGCACATTCAGGAGTCGTACTGGACTCCCGTCTGCCCGACGACGGACCCAACCCACGCAGGCGCACGACCTCTCTCCTCCCCACCGAGAACCTCTCTACTCACGGCGTCTCGGTCGCGTCCCGAGTGACGTCCGTGCGTCGTTGAGGTCCTCCCTGAGCCCCCGACATTCACCTGCGACCGGGCGTCCTCCCAGGTCTACTCAAGAGTGTCCGGCCCAAGAACGAAGCTGCACTAGGTGTCCTAGTATTCTTGGGACGCCCGTAGACCTTGAACACACGGGCCCGCCCCCGTCACGGTGGAGATCCGTCGGCCGCTCCCCTGTGCACTCACTGACTGCTCGACGTGCAACGCAGAGGACACCAAACTCTCCCCACAACCTTCCTGAAACAAGAAACAGTAGACGGAGCACAGTTTTGAATTTTTTTTTGTTGTTTCGTCAATCTTTTTTAGACAAGACGTCTTGAAACGGGGTGAAAAAGAGACATTGTGTCATCCTGAGTCTCTACAAACTCCCACGTACGATCATACCACGGGCGAATCAGTAAAGCGGAGAAAGCTGTAAAAATCTGCGAACTGTCATTGCACGTGTCGACACGGAGACTTTGGTCTGCAAAGAAAAGCCACGACACCCGCCACTCCCACGCCCGTGAGCACGGCGCACTTCGGCACGGACCGTCGCAGACGTGACTGGACGAGAAAGGGACAAAAGGTCAGGTGCGGTAGAGGTAGCCGTCTGGAGGACCCAAACCCCCGACGCGGGGGGCAGGGACGTCCGGGGGGCGGGAGAAGGCCGCCCGACGAGCACCTACAGAAGAGTCTGAGCGGGAGGCGCCGACGAGGGGACCGAGGGCCGAGGCTCCTGTTGAAGCGGTCCATCAGACGGAGGACGGACTCCCCCCGGAGAGAGAGAGGACTCACACAGGGTCGGGCCGCCGTCGGCCACAGGTAGGGGCATCGGGGAGTGGGACGGCCCGGACGCGGGACCTGAGGTGCAGAGGTCAATAACTCGCTTGACCCTGAGGCCCGCCCGCTCCCTCGTCCGGCGGGGTCCCGAGAGCGGTGTCGAGTGCGGCAGGAGACGTGACACGGGGACCCGGAGGTCAACACGGGCGCCGACGGGAGGTCCCCGGGTCGACCACAAAGTCTTCGCGAGAAGTCAACGTGTCAGCGACGAAACCGGACCCCTCCCCAGACATTGTTTGGGGGTCCGGGAAGGACGCGGCGGAAACCGGCGAGGGGGGAGCAGCAGACGCACTGGCGACAGGGCGCAGCCACACGGGCGACACCCGACCGCCTCGAACGGACCCGAACGGAAGCGACACAGGGGACTCCGGAGGGAGGGAGGGACGGAAGCCACGAGGGACAGGGAAGAGCCGAACGAGAAACACGAAGACAGAGAACTTAGAATGCAGACCTACTCTCCACCCGTGGGGGGTGGTTCTCGTCTCGCCGACGGGCCGGAGCCAGGACCCGGCACCGCCGACACCAGACGTCGGAGGCGGGAGACGGGCGGGGCGTGCGGCTGGCCGAAAGATACGACGCCCTCACTGACCCGCCCGTCGACACGTCCCGAGGAGGAACAGACCGACACCGACTTTTGTCTGAAAAAAATCTAACTCTACATCAACCAACTATAGTCACTGAGTGCCGAAAACATCTGTGGTCTTGTCACCGACAGAAACGGACTCGCACGGCGCAGGCACAGCGAAGGACACGCCGCGTGCCGGCAGACGCGGAGGGGTAGGGGTGGGGCCGAAGGGAGAGGGCGAAGGAAGAGGGGCGACCAGTGGCGACCAAACGGGAGACAGACACCCAGACGAAGACAAAACTATATACGCAAATCAAGAAGCTCGGGTACACACTTACCACTGTGTGTCAGAGACAGAAAGAGACTAGGTAAAGGAGTCGTATTGCGGGAGGCCGGGCGGGTACATAGTGTGCACTGTCTTAAAGTGAGAAAAGATACCGACTCATCATAACACAGTATATATACACACACGCACACATACATACACACACACATATGTGTGTGGGGGGTGCAGCAATAGGTGAGTAGACGACTACCTGTAAACCCACCACAGGCGTAGAACGACAACATTTGTCGAGACGCGACTTGCACCCCCGTGTACATAGAAAGACTTGCCACAGAGACGGGAAAGACCTATATATGGGACGTGACCTTAACGACTCAGTCCACCAACGGGACCCACCCCTTCTAGGAGACCGCTTCCCTTGCCGTTGGGTGAGGTCACAAGAACGACCTCTTAGGGTACCTGTGTCCTCGGACCGCCCGATCTCGGGTACCCCAGTGTCTCTCAGTCCGTGCTGAGTCGCTGACCGGAAAGGCGAAAGTGCCGTCGAGATCACAAGAGACTCCTGGGACCCACGGGACGGGCACAGACGTCGTCGAGAGTGGGCGGCCGTCGCACGCGCGGGGGGTGTGGGCGGCCGTCGCACGCGCAGGGGGGTTTGGGCGGCCGTCGCACGCGCGGGGGGTGTGGTCGGCCGTCGCACGCGCGGGGGGTGTGGGCGGCCGTCGCACGCGCGCGGGGGTGTGGGCGGCCGTCGCACGCGCGGGGGGTGTGGGCGGCCGTCGCACGCGCGCGGGAGGGGGCGGCACACGAGTGACTATGCACAGAGACAGGCACCACCGCGACAAGACCGGACACACGCCACTGTGGAGTGACAACAGCACCGGGGGCAGAGGGACGACCACGCACTACACCTCGTGGAGGAGTGGACGGACACCGGTAGACACACAGAAGAAACCCTTTGACCGGCGCGTCCGGAAGACGGGCCACAGACCAACCCGCCGAGCCAAGGACCCTGGCCTCGACGCACTCGCAGACACACAAACCTCCAACCGGGGCGCGACCGAGACGGCAAGCCTCCACACAAGAGGGCAAGTCCCCCAGAACGACCACCAGAGAGGACAACACGCCTTCGAAGATTAGTGTGGGGCGAACGAAAATGTAAACAAGGGAAACGGAAGCCTCGACTAGGTCCTTTTACAAAGGACACCAAATACACGTTCACAAGGCGGGTACAAGAGAAGATCGTCAAATTACCAAAGTCCAGAGTGCAAATCCAGAAATTAGGTGAAACCCAAATAAAAACACATACCGCACTCTTCCACAAGACCAAAGTAACAAAAGGTGCCTCGACAGGTCGAAAGGGTCGCGGTCCCCGGCCCCTCGTCCCCTCCCCGGCCCGCCCGCACACACACACACACGCGCACGCACACATAACCCCCCCACGGACACAAGACGGACACAGTCACCCTTCGGTCCCCGTCCACTCGTCGCGAAAGTCCCTGTCGTCCGACTGGACGGGGCACCCGGCGCGAGCCGAGTGGACAGAGGCCCGGCGAACGTCGCCTCGAGGGACCTTACAGAGGACGGAAAGGGCAAGACAGGGTCTCTTCCGAAGGTCGGAAGCACAGGGAATTCGGGGAAAAGTCTTGACCAGAACATAAAAGTCACCCACTGAGACTCACTGAGTGTGCGACAAGGAACAGGGGTCCAAACAGACATTTTTATTGCCACACAACAAACTTTTGGTCGACGAAGTCTAACCTGACTTCAGACTCAAAGCCGTCTTAAATCCATACACAAAATAAAGAACTCACTTTTGCGGAGAGTATTCCCAGATCAAAGGTCTTATACATTTCCTGAGGTTCAGTCTTTGTCTTTCTTGGGTTCACTTTTTTACCTGTCTTCAGAACTTGTCTGTAAAGAAACTCCTTCTGTAAGTCCACAGGTCTTCGGGATCTGTTCCACGGATCGTAGTGATTGTTAGACCCTTCACGCCACTCCGGTGTGACTCCGCGCAAGTGTAGGCGTCACAGATGACACTCGGGCCTCGGTCGCGGCCTCCTGTCCTCCCTGGTCTCGGGGTACGCGACGACCACCCGGATAGTCACCCCGCCGACAACACCTTTGTGACCTCCAAAGAATGTTCTAATTTTCATCCCGGTAGTACATGTACTGGATCGGCAAGATGAAGACCCACAAATGGGTTAATGCACTGTTCTCCCTTCCCGACTCGTCTGTGGGCGTGTGGGTGCAACCGTCGTCGTAGTCCGTGTCGGCGGTTTTCCGCCTCTGTCGGGGGCACGGGTGGGGACTCCTCACGTGCGTGGTCTACACCACACTTGGCTGGTGCCCACGACGAGTCGGAATTTCCCCTCCTTTGGGACTGTGTCCGACGTCGCACCTACGGGGAGTTCCTGCGCTGCGAGTCTCTTCGTTCGGTCGGCGTCTCCTCCAGGGACCTCCCAGAGTGGGCGTCTGTGTCCCTCACCCGCCCCGGCCCCGACCCCGGCACCCCCCTCCTGTCACTCACAGGTCACCCCTGCCTCACAGGCAACCCCTTCTACTTGTCCAAAGACCCCTACTACCACCCCTTCCATTGTGTCGGTCCCCTTACAAGATCACAGGGCTCGACACGCGGACCTTTACCAATCTACCATTTAACGTCTAATATATATAAAATGGTGTGAAAAATTTTTTCGACAAAAACGAGGGAGGTATAGGGGGCGTTTAATACGTGAGACTGACAACCCTGACGGGGGAGGGACATGGGAGCACCTCGGACAGGACCTTCGCTCACCCCTCATTCGTCCCTCCTCCGCCACACAGACGGGACGTCCCTGGGACTAGAAAGAGTCACTTTGAGTCTTGAAACGTAACTCAAATCCTCAATTGAGGCCCGACAGCACCTCAGTCGGTCCGCGAGCCACAAAGAACGTGGCATCCCCTCGGTACGTGTGGACACACACGAAAGATCCTCTCCACTCCAGGGCAAGGTAGGCCCTGAGGTGCCCATGTCTGCAAGTGCCTCCGGACGCGGAAGAGACTACCGTGTCCCGAGGGGCACGACGCGGGCTCCCAAGCCCCACACCAGCCCCACCCCGCCCCCGAGACAAGACGGGGACGGCGAGTCCCCGACGCTACACGCGACACTTGTCCGACGAGACGAGTGAAGGTCCGGCGTACAAGTATAAAATACCGTTGTTCTGGAGGTGTGTCAAGGACTTAAAATGGGGCTGTGAATAGACAAGCCTGCTGGAGGTCCGGTTATAGGAACCAGGACAACGGTGAACCCGGTGTCCGTCTCACCCACCCTCCTACCTGACCCTCCTGCGAGGGCCCCGACCAGGACGTCGAAATCCCAGAGACTGACGAGAGTCCGACGCACAGGTATTGGGACTCTTGACGGACGTCCGTGCGAGGTCGGAGGGCAGTGATCTCTTCAAGGGTCCGTCTCGGTCCCGACCCCGTGGCCCTGGTTGACGTCGGCGTCTGTCGGGACCGCCTGTCGTCCCGACCTACACTCGCGGAGGGCAGGCAGTCGGAGTGGTAGGCCCCCGGACAGACCCTCCTACCTGAGGGTCTATCACTCCCCGCCCGCCGGCTTGAACTGGTGGGTCCCGCGGTGGAAAAAACCTCTTTGACACTTCATCCTTGGAGGAGTGGAGTCTGGTCTAGACAAAAAGTCACTCAAGTCAGCAAGTCAACACAGACTGAGAGACGCTGGGGCACCTGACGTCGTGCGGTCCGAAGGGACAGGTGGTGGTGAGGGTCTCGAACAAGTCTGAGGACAGGTAACTCAACCACTACGGTAGGTTGATAGAGCAAAAGACAACACGGGAAGAGGAGGATTCTAGATAGAAATAAATTCTATTTGTAGAAAGTTTGCATCTGACAACTGCGAGTCAAAGACACCGATCGGCAATTTCTGTCGAACGTCCAAAAAAGACACCCGTCCTACTCACGAGACGGGACGACTCGGGAGGACCGGGGGGAACCGGCGCCCCGAGTCGACGCAAGGGGAGTAACGGAGCCGGAGGAACTGAGGGCGTGTAGACTCGGACGTCTGGTTCGGGCACCTGGGTCGGCACCTACCCCCACGTGTCCACGTCGTCCGCCAGTTGTAACTCACGCACAGACTGAAGTGCCTCCGCGGCCAGGAGTTGTAGGTCAAGTCCACCCACGGACCCGCATCGACAGTGACGGCACCGCGCCCCGGACGACGAGCCTCCGGCCGACGCGTCCTCGCGGACCACTCCCAGGAGGGGTCCACGTACGAGCCACAGTGTGCGGGGTGTGCGTCTGACCGACAGAGACCGTACAAACGCAACGACGGAACGAGCAAGACGACAAAAAGTCGTTGGTCATCTCACTCACTCGTCCGACGGGACAACCCATAGACATTCCAATCTAAGACCTTTCCGTACGAGACTTTGCACTTGACGTACCTCTGAACTTCTGTCACACGACACATCTCAGCTCCCTTTCTCTGCACGTCTTGAAGCAAAGTAAGACATCCGCGAGATAAAAATCAGTAAAATACCCTTTTTCCTTACTGGGGGGGTTAAGTTCGAGTGAACCTGACGACCCCTCGCCCTTCTCCACCGTCGACAGGGATGAGCAACACTGGTTGGACCGTCGCAACCGACTCCCACACAAAGGGTCGTAGGGGCCGAGAGCTACTGACACACGACCTCTACCTGTCAGAAGGACCCCGGGGCCCGGCGGGAAGACACGGGGTCCCCAGAGCGTGAGTCCTGGACCAGGACCGACTCAGAGCCCAAAAGACGCGTAAGCACCTGAGGAGGGCCACCTGGAGACACAACGAGTGTCCATACCCCCTTGGAAAGTCTTGCACAGACACTTCGACGGATAGTGTGAGTTGTTCAAAAAGGTCGGGTGTCTTTACCGAAGAGTCCTAAAGAAGGTCGCGACCTTTGTCGACTCGTTCACTCACCGTCGAACAGGTATCCACCTGTCCACCCGTCCCGGGTCCGACGTCGGTCGACTGTCGCGCCGACGAGACAGGGGTGTCGGGAGTCGTCCTCCATGTCTCGTAGAAGTTCCGGTTCGTGGGCTACCTGTGTCTCCAGTGGTTCCGGTTCCATGGCCAGAACGCTACCTGCAAGGGTCCCAGCCCCGCACCGGGCCGGGAGACTCCTCTGACCACCCGAAAGGAGAGCCTCCTGAGAGGGGAGACGGCCGCGGAACGGTGCCCGAGGACAAAGAGGGGAGAGAGGGGTCTAATAGCCGAAACCGAGACGCGAGGACCTCCTTCAGCTGGGATTGGGACGCTTGAAACACCCGCGACCGTAGTATGTGTGGTCCTGGCGGGTCTAACCCACGAACGACGCGGACCTCGGGTTGGACGTTCGGGTCCACGTCGGGAACCATAGCGACTCGTGCGAACCCACCGCAAGTGGCGTCACCTCACACACGTGTCCCTCCACCCGCCCAGGGTGCCCACCGGTAGACCACGCGATGTGTCTCCGCGTGTGGACGGAGTGGTGGTGGTGGCGGGTGACCACGGGCGCTGTAAGGGTAGCGGGGTACCTCGAGGACCCGTGGGGGACGCTCCGGTGCGAGACACCGCACCCCGGGGGTCGAAGCCGTCCGCGAGCAACGACGGCGCCGGCACCGTCCGGGACCACCTTGTACACCCCTCCACGTGACAACCGAGGAGGCCGTGCGGACAGGTACCTGCACCCCGACGACGGTTGTACTCCACAGAAAACACACGTGCACTGAAGTAAAGAACACCCACGGTGGGCCCACCCGACCGTCCGAGTGCCGTAGGTCCGTGGCAGTCGCGACGACCGGACGGCGTCACGTCAGGACGACGGGTCGCCGACACGAACTTCCGAGGTCAACCAGGGGTGCACGTGTTCACGAACAATACAGTTCGAAAATAAAATCGACTTTCGCGGAAACTACGAACTCAGACAGTTTGACCGACGGAGTCCCTTCCCGACTCGTCCCGGAAACCCCCGACGACCCGCCCCGGACCGGGGTCCCACCGACGACGGGCCTCGCGGGGGCGGGGCGGCGATGGACGACACAGGAGACAAGGTCTACATGGCTGACTGGGACGCCTGCTCGTCCCTCTGGCAGAGAGTCTCCAACACACTTAACGACAGTCTTGTCAAAATTTCGTCGTTCCCGCCTCGCAGTCCGAGGGCGGACACGCAGAGAGGAGCAGAGGTGGCGAGAAACAACGACTCGACGTCCAGGCACGGGACGGACCACAGTGTCGGGGGTCGCGGAGGGTCGGGGCGGAGAGCCGGAGCAGGGAGGACCCCTACCTACCCCTCGGACACACGGGAACTCCTTCCCCTCCGAGTCGGACCTTGGTCGGTCGGACGGCTCAGTCCGCCTTCCCGTACCGAGGGCCCTAGTCAAGAATGTCTTTAGTTCTGTCAAGACACCAATTCAGACGTGTAATTTCCCTTTAATCTTCAACTTTACTTGCACCTCAAAAAAAAACTTTGAGAGAGTCCTACGGCACAAGAGAATGACCACCAAGTAGAGACTGCGGGAGTCTCCTCCGGCACAAGACAGACGTCCTGATCCAGAGCCGACGAACCTACCCGCTACCCCTCCGACACCCACATAAACGACCCCCGGACCCCCGGACACCCGTGACTCAAGACGTAGACGTTCAATCTGCCCCGACACAAGAGTCACCGACAGTCCCTTTTGAACAGGACGGGTCTGACTCAAGCCGAGGGAAGGGGTCCCGACACGACAATTTCCCCCCGAACATTCCGGGAGGGTGACTCAGGACTACACGTGTCCCCTCCTCCCAGGGACCACCGGGACCTCTCACACAAGGACCGGAGTACGCAGAAACTTAAGTAAACCCAGTGCCCGGGTTCCCGACCCAGGGCCAACACTAACGTCCCACACCGTACCAAAGATCTCTTCTAAGACCTTCCACTCGGCAGAGAAGGGACACGTCACCGGGATTGGACAACCCCAGTGCTGACGTCCGACTCCACAGTACCTGGGACCGGACACCCACCCTCGTCCCTCCGGACGCACACCGGCCCCTCGCCCCTCGGCCCGCCCCGACTCCACCGTTGTCGGGGGGGCACGCACCGAGAGGCGCGGAGTGGACATGGAACTCTACGGGTCCGCCCCGGACACAGTAAGGGACCCAAAGGTCCCCTCTGGTCCGAGGAACGGTGGGGTACCCCTCGTGGTGTACCCAGTCCCCTTGCACCACCGGGAGACGGTCCACGGCCAGGAACCCCTCCGCTGAAGACCCTCAGCGGGACACCCACGACCCCAGGGTGGTACGACGATTACGGGGTGATCTCCAAGGGTGTGGACCGCGGGACGTGTCAGGAGGTGCACGCCGGCCCCCCGGACTCCGATGCACCCTCTCCGTCGACCGTCGCGGTGAACCGTGACGTCCACCTACCGCGCCGGCAGGACGAAAAGCGAGTTCGGGATCACACACCTGACGGGTCGAGACCCGACCAAAGGACAATCGGCTACGGGAGGGTGGTGGGTGGTAAGATCGACTCACAGGGTAGACGTTTCGTTTTCGTTACGGTCCCACCAATACCCTTGCACACCAAAGATCTCCCTTTCCGGGACACCCCGGCATTCGCGGCTACTGTGCCCGACAGTAGACCGGGGTCAAGGGTCAGTGCCCCGTCTTCGGGGCCACGCAGGTCCACTGCACGGAAGACGAGACGTCAACCTGAGTCTTGTACCCAACTCGGACGTCCTGAGTGGCATGTACAACCCCCGGACGGAAGATCTCCCGCCCCCAGATCCCCTGTGCACCCGGGTGCTCAAGGAAGGACCTCTCATTCGGACGACTCGAGTCCGTCCCACTGAGGTCGGTGGCCACCCCACGTCCCGGGGAGTTCTGCCTCCCACAGTGCCCTCTCATCAGGACTCGATCCTCCCCCCGTTCCCGGACGTCCCCTCCCCTCCCCTCCCGGACCCCGGTGTCGTCACAGGGAAGACCCGGATCTGACCACAACCCGGTCACGGCACCTGGGCCTCACCCAGACCCTTGAATCCTCACACGCCCGCGCCCTCGGTTGTCCTCAGACGCTCGGAAACACGAAACTGGTCCCGGTCAAATAACGGCAGACAAGCGGTCCCACACCACGGGCCCACGGGGGAGCGGTCCCACTCGGGACAGCCGTCCGTCCACCCCACGGGGGGAAGCGAAGGGAGACGTACGACACTGGACACAGAGAGGGGCTGGGAGACGAGCCCCCGGGCCGGAGGGGTCCTCGGGGAAGACCTGTCGGAAGGCACGACGAGACGGGGGCCAGAATCAGGGTCGTCCTGACCTCCGACACGTGCTCGTCACCCGTACCGTCCGTCGCGGGACACACCGGGGCCTCCGGTCGGTCAGGGCACGTCGGACGACCCCGGGCAGCCCCAGACGTCCTGGGGGCGGGCGTGGGGGAAAGAGAGGCCGCCGGGCCCACTCGGTGGAGGCTCCCGAGAGCCTCCGGTGCCGACACGGAGCCTTCCCCGACGCCCCGGGTCGCACAGCCCGCCAAAACACCTACCTCGAGATCAGAGGTGTCGCGACCGCCGTCGTGCGTGTCGACGACTTGTGAACGTGGCACTCGTGGTCGACGACGGGGGTGCGGCGTCCCAGGCACGTCCCGTCGTGCTCGAGGCGGAGCATCCTCGACTGTCCCGCCGTCGTCGACGTCCACCACCGATGAACGTACCACAGGTACAGCTTCGACGTCTCCTCGCCACCCCCCTCGTGCGCAGTCCCGTCGGCGGAGTCGCACGGGGAGGGGCCGGGCACCCCTCCACCCGCGGTCCCAGGGTCGGACCCGGACGTCCCTCCCCGACCGAGGGCAAAGACTCGAGGGGGCGAGGTCGTCCACACCGCGTCTGTCCACACACACCCCCCCGGCCCCACGGGACTGCCCCTCCGTGTGACGACCTCGACCCTCGAGAGCCGCCCAGAAGGGATCGAAGATACTCTTCTCAGAGACAGTCCGTCCCACCCGAGGGTCGGGTCCTGGGCCTGTCTGTGACGGGCCCCGGCTACCGAGTGGACCGGCTCCTCCGCGTGTGTGGGAGCGTCGCCCAGTGGCACTACAACCGGCACGTGGGGACCTTTCACTGAAGAAGGAGGCTGAGGAAGTGCGACGTCCGGGGACCCGCACCTCTCCGCCCACAGTCCGTCGTCGGGGCCCCGCACCGGAGACCCCCGAGGCGTGGACGGGGGAGCTCTCGTCCTCGACTGTATGGACCGGGATCCCGCACCCAAAACTTGGGGAACAACACGCCGTGTCACCCACCACGACCGAGACGGCTCCCTTCCGACGGTCGACGGGCTGACGAATCTACTAGACTTGCCCCGGTACACCCGTGGACGGGTGTCACCACAGAGGGGACCCGGGGGTGGGACCCGGGGTCCGGAAGAGGGGAGTAGACTCGGGGTGGCTCCAGTCTGGAGTGTCGAAACGTATCTTTGTTTCGGACTGCAATTAAGAGAGAAAAAAAAAAAAAAAAAATGACTTTGGACCGACGGAACCCTCAGGGAGTTCCAGCTCCCAAAGAGTCTCCCACTCCGTCTAAGGTCGGGACCGGGACCACCTCGGGACGAGTCGGGGCCGGAGGGAGCGGTGGAAGGAGGGACCGGGTCGTGGCTGGACACCTGCCTCCACAGAGACCAGACGGACAGAGTCATGGACACTCTCCCTACCCCATCTACAGTCACGTGGGTGCCCCCGTCTACCACAGCGACTCGAGGGACGTCGCCAGACACGATGACCCCGGCCCGCCCCACACCTGGGCCGACACTCGAGACAGGACGTAGGTAGGGTCACCCGTCCGGACCCGCGGGCAGTCCCTTGACGGTCACACCGTGAGCTCACTTTTCCCTTCTGACCCGCCGCAGAGAGCGGACGGGTGGACGGGGGAGCGCTCCGGAGGGACACCGAAGTTCGGGACGGACGGAACGAAAAGGTGACCTCCACTCCACCCTCCGAACCACCCCTGTCTCGAACCCTACGCAGGACACCGAGGGTAACGGGGTCAGGAGAAGGTGAACTGGAGGACGAGGACGAGGGTGGGGCGTAAGACCAAAGGAGGAGTTGTCCGTCGGACAGGCGTCACGAGCAGGGCGTTCTCGTGTCCGACGGAGTCACGGTGGTGGGCGTCACCACCCTCAGGGGCGACGTCCTCCGGCCCCTGCGTCCGGTGCGGTCCCCCTCCGTGGGACCTCCCGTCCCCCGAGCCCGCCCCGAGCTCGCCCCGAGCCCGTCCTTCCGTCTCGTCTCGACCTCCGTGGACGTCGTGACTCCGGACCCGCCGTGACTGGGACGTCGTGCCCGTGGGGTCGGGGATCGAGGTCAGGTCGGGGACCGTCCGTGGACTTCACTCCCCACACACACGAAAGACACTGGACCCGCTCCGACCGGTCCGACCTCACGTGACTGGATCGGCTCTTTCCGACTCCTCTCCGGGTCTCCTGCACACTCGTCGTCTGTCGTTTCCTGTCCCACCTCTCCGTCCCCCTTCCACACCGGGACAGGAGCTGCGGGGGTCCTGTGCCGACTCCGTGGTCTCGGGCCTCTGGACCCCACCGTGCGGTCCCCGACCGGGCCCCGACGCCGACACCGAGGTCGACCAACTCGCACTGGGGTTCAGACGAGCAACAGGACACGACGGACTGGTAGGGATCCGTCCCGCTCGCTCTCGAAATCCCCCTTCTCTCTGTGTGAACGACACTCTCGACCTGGTCGGAGACACCCACACCCGTTCCGCACTACCCCGCGTCGTCTCCAATCCCCTCTCCGTCGTGGGTATCCCAGTAGTCCTCCACACTCCCCTTTTCTTTTGCACCCCCAGGTCACCCTCACTGGGTCTCACAACACGTCTCCCGTCTCTTCTCCGACTTCACACGGACACCCAGTACTCCACCGACGTCTCTACAGTGAGTGGACGTCTCGACCCTTCTCTACATCGTTTCCTCCTCTACCTGACCGAGAGACACCTGTGTCTGGGCCGCCACCCCTCCTTCCTCGAAGGCACACGTCACTACCTCGACCGGTCCTTGTGCCATCAGACGTCGGACCACCATGAGCCGACAGACCACCACTCCAACCACCGACCTCTTGAACCCTGCCGACAGTGCGGGTCGCATCTTCTGTCCTCCGGCACCCACCCCCAAACCCACCACTCTCTCCACCGGACACGCCACCACCTGACTCTCCTGCCCTGCCTCCTCCACCCCGACGACTGACACCAGGCCCCACATCTGTCCTGCTGCCATGATTGTCACCCCCGTCCCCTGTCGCAGCCTCGACTACCTCCACTCTCCCTCCCGGACTACCCACACCTCCGCCGCCCCCTTCCCCCCGACCAGTCGTCCCTACGACAGACACTGAGCCAGTCTCCACGTCTCCCGCTCCCTGCCACACCTCGACTCGACTGTGAACCCTACGACACACTTCACCTCTGACGTCTTCCCCTCCCCCTTCTACTATAGTTTCCTCTCCACAAGCTCCTGGGCACTCCTCCTCCTCTCCTTCGTCACCCGCTCCTCCTCCCCCAGCTCTGTCACCTTCTTCCCCCCATTACCCCGTCTCAGCTGTGCCTTTGTCTTCACCAATCTCCTGAAGCCGAACCCAAGTCTCTTCGGCCTCTTCTACTACCTCTCCCCTTCGATCTCGAAACACGACCGTGGCACGACTGGCCCGAGACCCGGGCTCACCAGGGACAACACCGGAAACACTCACCGTCCCAACACCCACACGACGAGGAACAACAACAACGGCTGTCACTCCTGTACCTACACCCACGGCACCTAC
The DNA here is from genome assembly GCA_006410555.1 of Capra ibex. NCBI lineage: Eukaryota > Metazoa > Chordata > Mammalia > Artiodactyla > Bovidae > Capra > Capra ibex. The sequence goes on from SJYO01038983.1 coordinate 32,103,121, forward strand.
ACTCGTCCTAGACACAGTTACCGCGACCCGACGGTCATCCGAAACACCACCTCATCCATCGTACCCTGAGTCAACCCCACTACTGAGCCACTCTCCACCTTCAGTGTCTACAACTGTGCACCTGCCCTTCCCAGAGACCTACACTACCCCACCTTACCCACCACCACCAGGCCTTCCTACAAGGACGACCGTCTCGACAACACACTCTCCACCATACCTGTCTTTGCCACCGTGCCCTCACTCACCACTTACCGCACACACCGGGTCACCCCCGCCGACAACATCACGCGCAGTACCCACAGGGTCACGGAGATGACCACCTACATACCCTCTATCACGACTCACGACCTCTTCACCAGTGTCCCTCCTACCGACTTCATCTCACACTATAACCCCGACACTTCAAGTGACACGACTGGCTCAAAACCCGAACTCACCATGGACACCACCAGAAACAGTGACCACACCGACACCACCAAAGACGACACCAGAGACAGTCACAACACTGACACCCTCAGCATCAGAGACAGTCACCACACCGACACCTATACCATCAGAGAGACCAACAGAGACACTGACACCACCAAAGACAACATCAGAGACAGTCACCACACTGACACGCACACCTCCAAAGACACGACCAGAGACAGTCTCCATACTGACACCCACACCACCAAAAAGACCACCAGAGACAGTCACCACACCGAGACCCACACCACCAGAGATAACACCAGAAACAATCACCACACTGACACCTACATACCCAGCGACTGTCACCACCCCGACACCCACACCACCAGAGACAGTCACCATACTGACACCCACACCACCAAAAAGACCACCAGAGACAGTCACCACCCCGACACACACACCACCAGAGACACCACCACCAACAGTCACCACACCGACACCACCAGAGACAGTCACCACCCCGACACGCACACCACCAGAGACATCCATAACCCCGACACCTATACCATCAGAGAGACCAACAGAGACAGTCACCTCACCGACACTGACACCACCTAAGACAACATCAGAAACAGTCACCACACTGACACGCACACCACCAAGGACACCACCACCAACAGTCACCACACTGACACCTACATACCCAGAGACAGTCACCACCCCGACACCCACACCACCAGAGACAGTCACCACACCGACACCCACACCATCAGAGAGACCAACAGAGACAGTCACCTCACCGTCACTGACACCACCAAAGACAACATCAGAAACAGTCACCACACTGACACGCACACCGCCAAAGACACCACCAGAGACAGTCACCACACTGACACCCACACCACCAGAGACAGTCACCATACTGACACCCACACCACCAAAAAGACCACCAGAGACAGTCACCACCCCGACATCCACACCACCATAGACACTACCTCCACCAGTCACCACACCGACACCACCAGAGACAGTCACCACCCCGACACCCACACCACCAGAGACACCACCACCAACAGTCACCACACCGACACCACCAGAGACAGTCACCACCCCGACACGCACACCACCAGAGACAGTCATAACCCCGACACCTATACCATCAGAGAGACCAACAGAGACAGTCACCTCACCGACACTGACACCACCAAAGACAACATCAGAAACAGTCACCACACTGACACGCACACCGCCAAAGACACCACCAGAGACAGTCACCACACTGACATCCACACCACCAGAGACAGTCACCATACTGACACCCACATCACCAAAAAGACCACCAGAGACAGTCACCACCCCGACACCCACACCACCAGGGACACCACCACCAACAGTCACCACACCGACATCACCAGAGACAGTCACCACCCCGACACCCATACCACCAGAGACAGTCACCACCCCGACACCCACACCACCAGAGACACCACCACCAACAGTCACCACACCGACACCACCAGAGACAGTCACCACCCCGACACGCACACCACCAGAGACAGTCATAACCCCGACACCTATACCATCAGAGAGACTAACAGAGACAGTCACCTCACCGACACTGACACCACCAAAGACAACATCGGAAACAGTCACCACACTGACACCCACACCACCACCAACAGTCACCACACTGACACCCACACCACCAGAGACAGTCACCACCCCGACACGCACACCACCAGAGACACCACCACCAACAGTCACCACACTGACACGGACACCTACAGAGACAGTCACCACCCGGACACCCACACCACCAGGGACACCACCACCAACAGTCACCACACTGACACCGACACCACCAGAGACAGTCACCACCCCGACACGCACACCACCAGAGACACCACCACCAACAGTCACCATACCGACACCACCAGAGACAGTCACCACGCCGACACCCACACCACCAGAGACACCACCACCAACAGTCACCACACCGACACCACCAGAGACAGTCACCGCCCCGACACCCCCTCCACCACAGACAGCCATCACCCCGACACGCACACCACCAGAGACAGTCATAACCCCGACACCTATACCATCAGAGAGACCAACAGAGACAGTCACCTCCCCGACACTGACACCACCAAAGACAACATCAGAAACAGTCACCACACTGACACGCACACCGCCAAAGACACCACCAGAGACAGTCACCACACTGACACCCACACCACCAGAGACAGTCACCATACTGACACCCACATCACCAAAAAGACCACCAGAGACAGTCACCGCACCGAGACCCACACCACCAGGGACACCACCACCAACAGTCACCACACCGACACCACCAGAGACAGTCACCACCCCGACACTGACACCACCAGAGACACCACCACCAACAGTCACCACACCGACACCACCAGAGACAGTCGCCACCCCGACACCCACACCACCAGGGACACCACCACCAACAGTCACCACACCGACACCACCAGAGATAGTCATAACCCCGACACCCATACCACCAGAGACAGTCACCGCCCCGACACCCCCACCACCACAGACAGCCACCACCCCGACACGCACACCACCAGAGACAGTCATAACCCCGACACCTATACCATCAGAGAGACCAACAGAGACAGTCACCTCACCGTCACTGACACCACCAAAGACAACATCAGAAACAGTCACCACACTGACACGCACACCGCCAAAGACACCACCAGAGACAGTCACCACACTGACACCGACACCACCAGAGACAGTCACCATACTGACACCCACACCACCAAAAAGACCACCAGAGACAGTCACCACCCCGACATCCACACCACCATAGACACTACCTCCACCAGTCACCACACCGACACCACCAGAGACAGTCACCACCCCGACACCCACACCACCAGAGACACCACCACCAACAGTCACCACACCGACACCACCAGAGACAGTCACCACCCCGACACGCACACCACCAGAGACAGTCATAACCCCGACACCTATACCATCAGAGAGACCAACAGAGACAGTCACCTCACCGACACTGACACCACCAAAGACAACATCAGAAACAGTCACCACACTGACACGCACACCACCAAAGACACCACCAGAGACAGTCACCATACTGACACCCACACCACCAAAAAGACCACCAGAGACAGTCACCACCCCGACACCCACACCACCAGGGACACCACCACCAACAGTCACCACACCGACACCACCAGAGACAGTCACCACCCCGACACACACACCACCAGACACACCACCACCAACAGTCACCACACCGACACCACCAGAGACAGTCACCACCCCGACACGCACACCACCAGAGACAGTCATAACCCCGACACCTATACCATCAGAGAGACCAACAGAGACAGTCACCTCACCGACACTGACACCACCAAAGACAACATCGGAAACAGTCACCACACTGACACCCACACCACCACCAAAAGTCACTACCCCGACACCCACACCACCACCAACAGTCACCACACTGACACCCACACCACCAGAGACAGTCACCACCCGGACACCCACACCACCAGGGACACCACCACCAACAGTCACCACACTGACACCGACACCACCAGAGACAGTCACCACCCCGACACCCACACCACCAGAGACACTACCACCAACAGTCACCACACCGACACCACCAGAGACAGTCACCACCCCGACACGCACACCACCAGAGACAGTCATAACCCCGACACCTATACCATCAGAGAGACCAACAGAGACAGTCACCTCACCGACACTGACACCACCAAAGACAACATCAGAAACAGTCACCACACTGATACGCACACCGCCAAAGACACCACCAGAGACAGTCACCACACTGACACCCACACCACCAGAGACAGTCACCATACTGACACCCACATCACCAAAAAGACCACCAGAGACAGTCACCGCACCGAGACCCACACCACCAGGGACACCACCACCAACAGTCACCACACCGACACCACCAGAGACAGTCACCACCCCGACACTGACACCACCAGAGACGCCACCACCAACAGTCACCACACCGACACCACCAGAGACAGTCGCCACCCCGACACCCACACCACCAGGGACACCACCACCAACAGTCACCACACCGACACCACCAGAGATAGTCATAACCCCGACACCCATACCACCAGAGACAGTCACCGCCCCGACACCCCCACCACCAGAGACAGTCACCACCCTGACACGCACACCACCAGAGACAGTCATAACCCCGACACCTATACCATCAGAGAGACCAACAGAGACAGTCACCTCACCGACACTGACACCACCAAAGACAACATCAGAAACAGTCACCACACTGACACGCACACCGCCAAAGACACCACCAGAGACAGTCACCACACTGACACCCACACCACCAGAGACAGTCACCATACTGACACCCACACCACCAAAAAGACCACCAGAGACAGTCACCACCCCGACACCCACACCACCAGGGACACCACCACCAACAGTCACCACACCGATACCACCAGAGACAGTCACCACCCCGACACGCACACCACCAGAGACAGTCATAACCCCGACACCTATACCATCAGAGAGACCAACAGAGACAGTCACCTCACCGACACTGACACCACCAAAGACAACATCAGAAACAGTCACCACACTGACACGCACACCACCAAAGACACCACCAGTGACAGTCACCACACTGACACCCACACCACCAGAGACAGTCACCGTACTGACACCCACACCACCAAAAAGACCACCAGAGCGAGTCACCACACTGACACCCACACCACCAGAGAGACTAACAGAGACAGTGACATCACCGACACTGACACCACGAAAGACAACATCAGAAACAGTCACCACACTGACACGCACACCGCCAAAGACACCACCAAAGACAGTCACCACACTGACACCCACACCACCAGAGACAGTCACCACACCGACACCCACATCACCAAAAGCATCACCAGAGACAGTCACCACCCCGACACACACACCACCAGAGACACCACCACCAACAGTCACCACAACGACACCACCAGAGACAGTCACCACCCCGACACGCACAACACCAGAGACAGTCATAACCCCGACACCTATACCATCAGAGAGACCAACAGAGACAGTCACCTCACCGACACTGACAAAACCAAAGACAACATCAGAAACAGTCACCACACTGACACGCACACCGCCAAAGACACCACCAGAGACAGTCACCACACTGACACCCACACCACCAGAGACAGTCACCATACTGACACCCACATCACCAAAAAGACCACCAGAGACAGTCACCGCACCGAGACCCACACCACCAGGGACACCACCACCAACAGTCACCACACCGACACCACCAGAGACAGTCACCACCCCGACTCCCACATCACCAAAAGCATCACCAGAGACAGTCACCACCCCGACACACACACCACCAGAGACACCACCACCAACAGTCACCACACCGACACCACCAGAGACAACCACCACCCCGACACGCACACCACCAGAGACAGTCATAACCCCGACACCTATACCATCAGAGAGACCAACAGAGACAGTCACCTCACCGACACTGACACCACCAAAGACAACATCAGAAACAGTCACCACACTGACACGCACACCACCAAAGACACCACCAGTGACAGTCACCACACTGACACCCACACCACCAAAGACAGTCACCGTACTGACACCCACACCACCAAAAAGACCACCAGAGCGAGTCACCACACTGACACCCACACCACCAGAGAGACTAACAGAGACAGTGACATCACCGACAATGACACCACGAAAGACAACATCAGAAACAGTCACCACATTGACACGCACACCGCCAAAGACACCACCAAAGACAGTCACCACACTGACACCCACACCACCAGAGACAGTCACCACACCGACACCCACATCACCAAAAGCATCACCAGAGACAGTCACCACCCCGACACACACACCACCAGAGACACCACCACCAACAGTCACCACAACGACACCACCAGAGACAGTCACCACCCCGACACGCACAACACCAGAGACAGTCATAACCCTGACACCTATACCATCAGAGAGACCAACAGAGACAGTCACCTCACCGACACTGACACCACCAAAGACAACATCAGAAACAGTCACCACACTGACACGCACACCGCCAAAGACACCACCAGAGACAGTCACCACCCCGACACCCACACCACCAGGGACACCACCAGCAACAGTCACCACACCGACACCACCAGAGACAGTCACCGCACCGAGACCCACACCACCAGACACACCACCACCAACAGTCACCACACCGACACCACCAGAGACAGTCACCGCACCGAGACCCACACCACCAGGGACACCACCACCAACAGTCATCACACCGACACCACCAGAAACAGTCACCACCCCGACACCCACACCATCAGAGAGACTAACAGAGACAGTGACATCACCGACACTCACACCACGAAAGACAACATCAGAAACAGTCACCACACCGACACCCACATCACCAAAAACATCACCAGAGACAGTCACCACCCCGACACCCACACCACCAGAGACAGTCACCGCACCGAGAGCCACACCACTAGAGACACCACCACCAACAGTCACCACACCGACAGCACCAGAGACAGCCACCACCCCGACACCCACACCACCAGAGACAGTCACCACCCCGACACGCACACCACCAGAGACAGTCATAACCCCGACACCTATACCATCAGAGAGACCAACAGAGACAGTCACCTCACCGACACTGACACCACCAAAGACAACATCAGAAACAGTCACCACACTGACACGCACACCGTCAAAGACACCACCAGAGACAGGCACCACACTGACACCCACACCATCAGAGACAGTCACCATACTGACACCCACATCACCAAAAAGAGCACCAGAGACAGTCACCGCACCGAGACCCACACCACCAGGGACACCACCACCAACAGTCACCACACCGACACCACCAGAGATAGTCATAACCCCGACACCCATACCACCAGAGACAGTCACCGCCCCGACACCCCCACCACCACAGACAGCCACCACCCCGACACGCACACCACCAGAGACAGTCATAACCCCGACACCTATACCATCAGAGAGACCAACAGAGAAAGTCACCTCACCGACACTGACACCACCTAAGACAACATCAGAAACAGTCACCACAATGACACGCACACCACCAAGGACACCACCACCAACAGTCACCACACTGACACCTACATACCCAGAGACAGTCACCACCCCGACACCCACACCACCAGAGACAGGCACCACACCGACACCCACACCATCAGAGAGACCAACAGAGACAGTCACCTCACCGTCACTGACACCACCAAAGACAACATCAGAAACAGTCACCACACTGACACGCACACCGCCAAAGACACCACCAGAGACAGTCACCACACTGACACCCACACCACCAGAGACAGTCACCATACTGACACCCACACCACCAAAAAGACCACCAGAGACAGTCACCACCCCGACATCCACACCACCATAGACACTACCTACACCAGTCACCACACCGACACCATCAGAGACAGTCACCACCCCGACACCCACACCACCAGAGACACCACCACCAACAGTCACCACACCGACACCACCAGAGACAGTCACCACCCCGACACCCACACCACCAGAGACAGTCATAACCCCGACACCTATACCATCAGAGAGACCAACAGTGACAGTCACCTCACCGACACTGACACCACCAAAGACAACATCAGAAACAGTCACCACACTGACACGCACACCGTCAAAGACACCACCAGAGACAGGCACCACACTGACACCCACACCATCAGAGACAGTCACCATACTGACACCCACATCACCAAAAAGACCACCAGAGACAGTCACCGCACCGAGACCCACACCACCAGGGACACCACCACCAACAGTCACCACACCGACACCACCAGAGATAGTCATAACCCCGACACCCATACCACCAGAGACAGTCACCGCCCCGACACCCCCACCACCACAGACAGCCACCACCCCGACACGCACACCACCAGAGACAGTCATAACCCCGACACCTATACCATCAGAGAGACCAACAGAGAAAGTCACCTCACCGACACTGACACCACCTAAGACAACATCAGAAACAGTCACCACAATGACACGCACACCACCAAGGACAACACCACCAACAGTCACCACACTGACACCTACATACCCAGAGACAGTCACCACCCCGACACCCACACCACCAGAGACAGGCACCACACCGACACCCACACCATCAGAGAGACCAACAGAGACAGTCACCTCACCGTCACTGACACCACCAAAGACAACATCAGAAACAGTCACCACACTGACACGCACACCGCCAAAGACACCACCAGAGACAGTCACCACACTGACACCCACACCACCAGAGACAGTCACCATACTGACACCCACACCACCAAAAAGACCACCAGAGACAGTCACCACCCCGACATCCACACCACCATAGACACTACCTACACCAGTCACCACACCGACACCACCAGAGACAGTCACCACCTCGACACCCACACCACCAGAGACACCACCACCAACAGTCACCACACCGACACCACCAGAGACAGTCACCACCCCGACACCCACACCACCAGAGACACCACCACCAACAGTCACCACACCGACACCACCAGAGACAGTCACCACCCCGACACCCACACCATCAGAGAGACCAACAGAGACAGTCACCTCATCGACACTGACACCACGAAAGACAACAACAGAAACAGTCACCACACTGACACGCACACCGCCAAAGACACCACCAGAGACAGTCACCACCCCGACACGCACACCACCAGAGACAGTCACCACACTGACACCCGCATCACCAAAAAGACCACCGGAGACAGTCACCGCACCGAGACCCACACCAGCAGGGACACCACCACCAACAGTCACCACACCGACACCACCAGAGACAGTCACCACCCCGACACCCACACCACCAGAGACACCACCACCAGTCACCACACCGACACCACCAGAGACAGTCACCACCCCGACACCCACACCACCAGAGACACCACCACCAGTCACCACACCNGCAGGGACACCACCACCAACAGTCACCACACCGACACCACCAGAGACAGTCACCTCACCGACACTGACACCACCTAAGACAACATCAGAAACAGTCACCACACTGACACGCACAACGCCAAAGACACCACCAGAGACAGTCACCACACTGACACCCACACCACCAGAGATAACACCAGAAACAATCACCACACCGACACCTACATACCCAGAGACAGTCACCACCCCGACACCCACACCACCAGAGACAGTCCCCACACTGACACCCACACCACCAGAGATAACACCAGAAACAATCACCACCCCGACACCTACATACCCAGAGACAGTCCCCACCCCGACACCCACCCCGACACCGACACCGACACCGACACCAACACCGACACCACCGGCACCCACCTCGACGACAGACCCGACACCACCCCTGTCCCTCCCCGTCCCACCACGACCTCACCCGACACCCACACCGTCACCTCCCCCCGCGGGCGCACGACCCCGACCGTGACGAGACCCGGGGACGCCACCCGCGCCAACCGGCGTCCGGTTACACACGGCACGACCCAGGACACCACGGGAGACCGCCAACACTCCCGAGGCACGCGTGACAGAGGAGCGACCTCCCCCAAAGTCCCGAGGTAGCCACACAACTCCTACGACAACCTTCGTCCCCGCAGTAAAGTGAGGGAGGGGGAGCGACGGGACGAGACTCCAGCGGGTGCGGAAGGTGTGACCGGAGGCGTAGACACTGAGACCACATGGACGACCCCACAGGTCGTCGAAAGACCCATTGAGACCAAGGAGAGGGTCGGGGGACAGGGCCGTAACAGACACCCGGGAACAACGTAGGACTTACAGACGCCACCCAAAACCCCAGGGAGGGATCGTCAGGATGAGAGTCCCACCCGAGACGGGACCAGAGTCCGTTCACGAAGGAGAAGGGGGAACGAGAGTCCCCTTACCCTTCAACCACCGGGACGGGGGTTCGACCCCGGACACGAACCGAGTCCCCGGAAAACCTAGGCACCGTGGGACTCCGGACACCTAGGGAGACACTTCCACCGGCACCCCCTTCCGACGAACCCAGGTCACAAGACCCTCTACACGCCTCTCCTCGCATTACTCGACCCGCCCGACGGGGGTGGAATCCGGGTACCAGTGTCCCCGGGGGGTTCCGGTGAGAGAAGGGGCACCGGGTCTCCGAGTCCGACCCACGACCCCGACGGGGTACCTCCGGGGAGACGTCCCTGTCCACCGCCACCGCACGAATGAACACCCCACGAGACACCGTCAGGGACCGCAACGGTCCGAGCCGCTCCGACGACAACACACGCGGCACCGGGCTCGACACCTGACGCACCGCCACGACTTCCTCCCGGGGCACCCGGCGCACCACCGGGTCCAGTGCCCTCCCGGACACCGACACCTGGAGACTCACTGGCACCCCCGGTCACGCCTACACCGGGCCCACCACTGTCGTCTCCACGAGACTCCACTGGGACGTCCCTGCCACGGACCACAGGGGAAGTCGGGGTGGGTGTGCGGGGGTCCACGAAGGAGCGGGGGGCGGCCCGGGGACGGACCCGGAATGGGAGGCTCCTCTGGCGACCAACACAGGCCCACCAACCCCGACAGGGACGGACACACCTACTTCTCCGACACCGACTCTCCGATCCGCAGACGCACCCCCGGCACCCACAACAACCCCTCGGCTCGGGTCACGACCCCCAGTCGCACCACGACCGGCACCGGCCGCACCAAAGACACCGTCCGCTCGGACGCCCCCTGTGCGCACGACGACAACACCCCAGCCGTCGACGGGGGCGTACGGGAACCCCTCCTTGGGAGAAGGGACGACCCGGGGGCTCGGGGGACCCGACCCGTCCTCCGGGGCGCCACGAGTCACCGGCCCGCAACCCCGGACGGACGGGAAGGCGGACTGAGGAAGGGGGTCCCGGCCGGGTCCACGTGGACGGGGGGTGTGGACGTACGGGCCGACGACGGGGCCTCCTGTCTGTGTCCGGTCGACGGACGCGGCAGGGTGCCTCATCTCGGTCCTCTCGGGCCCCTTCTCGGACGCAGTGACGTTGGGGAGCATACATACGTTAGTGGACAACCTCGGCCGCACCACCCGTCGTCGGGACGTTCTCCACCCGGTCAGTCCTCGCGACGGGGGACGAGGGGGTGGGGGGTGGGTCCCTCCGGGACGTTTCGGAAACCGACACAGGGGTCCCGGACTCAGTCCTTGGGGCCCCCAACCTCGACGGCGCCTTCACAGCCCTGGGGACGAGGGGTAGGAAGGGGGTGGGGGGTGCAGCCGTACCTACCCGGACCGCCCTTGACCACCCCGGCCGGCCTACGACGGGGTCCCAACGACGTCGACTACCAGTCATGGGGGGTCGACGGACAACGACTTGGGTCTCCTCCAGGGACGGGACGTGGGTGTGAGGAGTCGTCCGGACCCATACGGGACGCTGGTCTCTGACCCTCTCACCTACAAACCACGCCCCTCCGTTCCCGACTGGGAAAAGGGACACACAGACCGACACAGGGTCCCTCGTCGTCCCCCGTGTCCCCGAGCGGCCCTCGAGACACTCCCCACCCCCGAACACCCGTCACCCGACCCGAATGACGTACCGTGCGTGCAGGGGAACAGCACTAGTTTCATGAGCAGGACCCTCGTCAACATCGTCGGACTCTCTTCGTGTGTCTCTTACTGGTCTGGAGTCACGGACTCGGCCTTCGGGGAGAAGGGGACCAGAGCCGGGAGGGCCTCCCGGACAGTCCGAGGGGCGGTAAGGCGAGGGGGCAGGGCGGACAGTCACCGGGACTACGACGTCCGACGGGAGGAGGGCAGAGAGGGTGCGGGCCTGGAAGCTACAACAGGCCCTGCGCGACACCGGTGCGCCCCGTCTCCGTGCCGACCATCACGGTACACGTCAACCGGACGACCCACATGACCTTGAGCGACGGGTCGACGTACACGCACAACATCTTCAGTGTCATGTGCCGACCCCCCTCCCGAGGTAGTCACCGTCTCGGCCCGAGTCCCAGGGGGCCCGAGTCCCAGAAGGGGTGGGGTCCGAGTCCCAGGGGCGCTGGGACCCGAGTCCCAGGGAGTCCCGAGTCCCAGGGGGCCCGAGTCCCAAGGGGCCCGAGTCCCAGGGGGGGTGGGACCCGAGTCCCAGGGGGCCCGAGTCCCAGAAGGGGTGGGGCCCGAGTCCCAGGGGCGCTGGGACCCGAGTCCCAGGGAGTCCCGAGTCCCAGGGGGCCCGAGTCCCAAGGGGCGCGAGTCCCAGGGGGGGTGGGACCCGAGTCCCAGGGAGTCCCGAGTCCCAGGGGGGGTGAGGCCCAAGTCCCAGGGGGTCCGAGTCGCAGGGGGGTCCGATTTCCAAGGGGGCCCGAGTCCCAAGGGGGTGGGGCCCGAGTCCCAGGGGACCCGAGTCCCAGGGGGTCCGAGTTCCAGGGGGGGTGGGGCCCGAGTCCCAGGGAGTCCCGAGTCCCAAGGGGGTCCGAGTCCCAGGGGGCCCCGAGTCGCAGGGGGGGTGGGGCCCGAGTCCCAGGGAGTCCCGAGTCGTAGGGGGGTGGGGGTGGGGGGCCGAGTCCCAGGGAGTCCCGAGTCCCAGGGAGGCGTTCCGGAGGGACCCGTACCGGACGACGGGTAGGACCTCTTCGCGGCCGTCGGACCGTCGAGTCGGTGCCGGGGCGTCTCCGACCTCCCGCTCTCGTCCTGAATGCCGTCTTCAGCCCCCTGGCGGTCAGGTGTGTGTGCGGGAACAGGTGCGTCCGGAACCGCATCCGCCGGTGTCGCAGTGTATCCGTGAGCGTCAGGGGGGGTCACAGCGTGCGTGTGCACAGGACGTGCGTCCGGAGCATCATCCCGTCCGCCATCTGGACACCCGCGGGGAGCCCCAGTCCGCCCCCGACCCGAACGGGGCGGCTAGGCGGAGCTGGAGGACCGCGACCGCCCCGCCCCGGGTGGACCGGCCCCGCCCGCCCCGTCCGCCCCGTCCCTCCCCGCCCCGGGCGACCCCGCCCCGCCCCGGGCGACCCCGCCCCGCCCCGGGCGACCCCGCCCCGGCCCGGGTGACCCCGCCCCGGCCCGGGTCCGGGTGACCCCG
>SJYO01038983.1:32116845-32153685 GCA_006410555.1 Capra ibex
CCGGGCCGGGTGGACCGGCACCGTCCGTCGCTTCCAGACCGACAACTACTACAACGTGAACGCGAGCCGGGTCCTCGCCGCCTTCCGCAACTCCGATGTCCCCAGGTCGCGCTTCCACCACAGCGGCGTGTCGCCCGAGAGGAAGGTCCTCAAGTGCTTGAGGTCGAGCGACCTGCGATTCATGAACGACGCACAGACCTTCAGCAGGAAGTATAAGGGTAACATCAACGGTGTGTCCGGCGTCTCCCCTAGGACGCCCCCGACCACAGTCCACGGCCGCCCGGCCCGAGGGGTGCTGGGGCCCGGCGTCCCGCCCGTCGCCATGGACCCTCCGCGCCCGCTGGAACTACTTCTGCCGGTACACGAACAAGGTCCACTCTCAGTCCAACATGCGCGACGGCTACCACTGCAGGTCGTGGTCCACGTCCCTCGGTCGGAACTGGGCCTTCACGTGCGGTCCCAGGAGGGGCGAGTGGCACATCAACCGCAGACGGTCGTGCTACCTGTCCGGGACCCCCCGCGTCGACAGTGGCCGACGGACCGGGACCCGTCGTCGAATCACGACACCCCGAGGGGAAGGGCCGGGCTCGAGAGGACCGGACCCCCGAACGACAGATCTCGGAAGGACCCTCTTCCAGGGTCCCGTGGGACCTTAGACGACTCCCGATTCCTAGTCCGAACCCCCTCTGGGGAGGGGTGACGTGGCAACAGGTCAAGACCCCCTGTGACGACCGTACCACACCTGCACCTCCAGTCCCCGTCTCCCGCCGTTCCTAGGACTCACCGATCCGAGACCCCGAGGCCCCGCCAACCCCTCCGGTGGGCGAACGAGTGGGGGTCCTCCTAGAAATACCGGGCACTCGTCCACCGCGGACTGAAACGTGTGTGCTGCAAGAGACAGTCTTAGAACTTCCACCCGACGCTCAGTGACCGTAACGTCGGCAGGACACCCCTTCCCCACAACTCTTCGGTCGGGGCACCGGGGGCGGGGTGCAACTGGGAGACCGGACCGCGCGTGAGTGGCACTGGTCCTACATGAGCGTCAACGGCAGCTTGTGCTTCGCGACGGGCAGTTTCCACTGGTGCACCGGGAGGGGTATCTCCGACGTCCACCTGCCCGTCACCCGCGAGACGACCGTCCTGGTGCAGGGCAAGCTCGTCCACGACACCCTCCTCGTCCCACAGGACCTCAAGCTCCCTGCTGGACCCGTGTACGCGGGGTGTCCTGGGAACTGGGAAACCCGACCCCCCGCCCCCGAGGACGGGCGGGGTTCGTGAACTCTTGTCAACCCGGGGGTCCCAGACGCCCGCCCCGACGTCGAGTGGTCGAGAATGTCAGTCACACCTCGAGTCGTGGGGCCCCCATCCTCTACGGGCGTTTGAGCGTACCCGTGAGGAGCCCCCCGTGCGTGACGGGCGACCGCAAGAGCATCTCGGGGAACCGTGTCTGTGTCGGCCCGAGTGTGAAGCACCCGTGGACGCCCTCCTCCCAGTCACCGGGCACCTCCCACCGGGGCGAACGACGACGATGTCGGGACCCGGGAAGACTCTGGGGGGGTGACGCAAGAAGGGTCTGGGGAGGGACGCACGTGGGACGAGACCCGGAAAGAGAATAGTTTCGATCCCTGCGGGATCCCCGCAGTGCCGACCCGACGAGACCGGGGAAGGGTTCGTGGTCCCGGGAGTCAGGAGTCCCTTGGGTGTCTCCTCGTGCGAGCCGCCGGTCCGACAGCCAGTGAGTAGTGCCCTACCCACCCTACCTCGTACCGGACGGCAGCGACTTCCCGGACACCCTTAGGAGAGTACCTGGTTCTTCGACGCCCTGTAGGTGACACCCTTGCAGGTGGGGTCCCGTCGGGACCGAAGGAATCCGTCACCCCAGACGAGATGGTTCCTCGCGGGAACGGGGAGCAAGGGGGGTCGGAATGCGTCCCCCACGGTCACCGGTCGTAGACTGTCCACCCCCGCGTCCGGCGGGGTTTGAACAGGAGGCTCCTGACTGACGTCCTGACCTTCCAGAAGCCGCGACTCGTCCAGCGACGTCTCTGTTCCCCGGGCCCCACTCCACCCGTGTCTCCTCGACTTCGTCGGTCGGGTCGGGGTGGTCGGAACCGGTGTCGGTGCATGGGTCTTCGTAGACTCCGGCGCGGGCTGTCGAGTCGGCGGGTAACTGCGTCGCCGACACCCTCTCTCCGGCCCACTCGTGACGGAGCCGTCCCGACGTCCGGCCCGTCGACGGGAGGCCTCGGGAACGAGTGGTCTGCTGGGGCAACTGGTACCACCTGACCAGCCGGTCCTACTTGGGCACCGACAGGTCCTCCGTCCCCGTGACCCGGAACGCGTGTGTGAGCGAGAACACCAAGTCCATCCACGGGAGTCCCGTCAACGTCGGCAGGTGGCCGTGTCGCGACCCCACCGTGAGCCGGAGCGCCAGCCAATCGCTGTCCGTGCACACCAGTGTCCGGACCGACAGCATCGACTTGCAGACCAACGGACACGTCCCTTACGGATGCCCGTGGGCCCCCTGTCCTCAGTCTAGGACCCCTCCGCGGGAAACATAGACGGGGCGTCCGGGGCGGGTGGGCGACACAGGTGATGTGTCCGGGGCGGGTGAGGCGACACGGGGGGTGTCCGGGGCGGGCGAGGTGACACGGGTGGTGGGTCCGGGGCGGGTGAGGCGACACGGGGTGTCCGGGGCGGGTGACGACACGGGTGGTGGGTCCGGGGCGGGTGAGGCGACACGGGTGGTGTGTCCAGGGCGGGGGTGGGGGTGGGGGTGCGTGACGTCAACAGGTGCGACAGGGAGGTCGGGACGTCGTCCTGCGGGGCCCTCCGCGTGCGCTCGCGCATCAACGGCTCCCGCCTCGTCTACACGCCCTTACAGAGGAGCATCAACGTTCGGACCATGTGCGTGGAGACGCCCGTGTCACCGGTACTCGCAGGCGAGCTTGGGGCTCTCAGAGGGGACTCCGGGAAGGTACGGGTGCGGGGGTGGGTGGAACATCTTCCCGAACCCCAGGTGCCACCGTACCGTCAAGAGCTTGTGACACGGGAAGACGTGGTCGTGGCGCGTCACCCAGAGGCGTGTGTGGAGACCCCCCCGTCCGGCCGCACCTACTCGACGGGCGATGCCAGAGGGCGGGTGGGGTGGGGAGGACCCGTCGTGAGTGACAACTCGACCGAGTACCTCGTCCCCAGCCAGAGAGCGAGGTCGCGTCGCCCCGTCAAGGGGCGGGCGGTCCTCAGGTGCTTCTCGCTCCGTCACGGGAGCCGCTACGGGTACGAACACCACTTTAGCAGGCAGCACAGGGGTAACTTCAACGGCGTCTCGGGACCCGGCCACCACTCCCACCCACCGGACACGACGAGGCCAGGACGGGACACGAGGGACTCCGGGGGAGGAGGGGATTGGTGTGACCCTCCCGGTCGACACCACGACCTGCCCGGCCCAGTCGCGGTCCGAGACGCCCCGGGAGGAGGAGACCCCACCAGTCCGACCCGTCCCTCCCCGTAGACCCGGTCGGGACCCGTCTGACCCCACCCTGAGTGGAGACCAGACCGGAGACTTGACCCCGGGCTGTCACTACATGTCGACCTTGTGCCCGGTCTCGACCTAGTGCTCGAGGTCGGGTTTCCACCACTGGTAGACTTCCACCCACCTACAGACGGACTTCTGGCACTACAAAGGACTCCCCTGTCCTCGGAGTCACTCACCAGACGAAACCCTGAGTCGAGCCACTCCGGGGCCCACGGTCCATCCCGACCCCTGTATGCTCAGAACATGCCGTCGGTGAACCACAGCGGCAACAACCACTGGTGGAGTAGGACTCTTTAGTGCTAAAACAGGACCCCCTTCCTCCGGGCTCAATGCCCCCGGCCCTCGTCCCCTTTGGGGGTGGAGCACACCCGGTCCGTCCCACTTCGTCCTCGACCCCACGCAGACGGACCCCGGGGCCCACCCGTGTCCACCCCACCGGAGTGGACCGACCTGAACATCTACTGTCGTTGGTCCCTCCAGAGGCTCACACTTATGGGTCTGAACAGCTTACGTCGGTATTCGCTCGGCGGCGGTCCCTCGACCCCCGAGACCCCCTCCCACCGAGCCCAGTCCGGGGTCCCGTGAGTGCCACAGGGGGACGGACACCGCCCCGGGGACCGCCTCCACACAGGATGGACCTGTTCCTGCATCCACGTCCACGGTACCTTCGCCATCCCGGACCGCAGCTTGCACCACTGCTTCCTCGGCGGGAGGTCCCGCGTCGCGGCGCCCGTCCCGGCGAGGAGTGTGAGGGTCACCGAGGGGCTCGTGGCCGACACCCACTGTCCGCACTGGGTCGCAGGGGGGTGTAGGGGGGCGACCGGACGTGCGGGAAAGGGTGCTGGGCCGTGAGTGGTCCAGACCGTCCGCCGACAACACTGGAGGGGCCCCCGCATCTGGTGGGGTGACTCGTACGTCCCCGTGACCCCGAGCCCTTGTGTCGACACCAAAAAGCTCTACAGCAGGTCTTGGCAGGGACGTCCTCTCCCCGAAGGACCCCGACGCCGACCCCCTGGGGAGGGGGCGGACACCCCCGGACCCTCTCGGGACGAGAGCCGGGAGGGGGGAAGGACCCACGACGGGGTACCCGCCGTCCGGGACGGGCGGTGGCGGGACGAGGGACGCCCTTCCCTGGCCGCGCACGTGTCCCGTCCCTCTCGGAAGCGACCCCGTTCAGGGTCACCTCACGGACCTCGGAGCCCACCCCCCGTCTCCGGGCCGAGACGAGACGATCCCACAGGACCCTCCCGCAACGGGAGTGGAAGACCCGTCTTCGTCGGCTTCCACGTCTTCGACCTCGTCGACACGGCACCCAACCTCGTCCAGGCGTGCGTCCAGAGCGGCGTGAGGGCCATGTGGACCAACCGGCCCGTGACCGGGTGTCGACGTCCAGCTCGACGGGACACTCTCCCCGGACACCGGGGGCCGGACTGGTGGGGAGGTGGGCGGGACCAGGAGAGAGGAGCGAGGGGCCCTGAGTGTCGTCTCCAGCCCCGGGGCGGTCGACGACTGCCCGACCGGCCGGTACGACGTGACCGCACTCATGAGCCTGTCGCACCGCGTCGACGTCAACCCGGCCGGCCCGAGGCGCGTACGCCGGTACAGGCGGACCGTCGAGTCGTCCTTCCCGAGGACCCCGTGCCACGTGAGCCCGCGGTGGTCCCAGTCGTCGGCGTCCGTTCGGACCCGGACCCATGTCCCGGTGCGTCCCAGTGCCCCCGGTTCCGTACAGGGGGTGGTGTGTGCACGGGACGTTCCGACCCCACAACGACCGGACCCAGGGTCAGTCTGGGGCACCCGGCCGGGGTGGGACCGCTATCCTGGGGGTGGAGGCTGGGACCCTCGGGTCGGGGCGGCGGAGTGTGTGCACGAGACGGACGTCCTCGGCCCCCGACCCCTACCGGAGCATCCGCGTCTAGAGCAACCCCAGCAGGTCGAAGACCTCCCGCCGCATGAACACCCCGAGGTCGTCAACCGGACCCCCCCGTCCCACCCCAGTCGTGGGGCCAACGACCCGGTGTACCCCCCGTGGTCGGGAGTGGATGGCAGGAGCGAGTCTTTGAGCAACCAGAAGAGCGGCAGTTTCAAGGGCGTGTCGGGTGTGTAGAACGGGTACATGAAGGAGAGGTGGTCATGGACGTCCCCACCCGTGACGACAACCCACCCGTCCCTCCCCGTGTCCCGGGGCCCCGCGGGGGTCCTCGATGAGTGTAGGCGAGGTCCCCGTGTCTCGGGGGAGTGTCCCGTCCTGGGTCCGGACGACCGAAGAGTGACCCCTGGGGGCAAGAGTAACCGAACAGGAGTTCGGGGAACTTTCGGGGCGGGCCGGAGGTTCGGGACGACTGCGGGAGTGGTACTCTACCCGTGGCCCTGGGGTGTACTGGTGGTCGAGGTAGAGGTCGACGAACCGGTCGTCGGCGTGCGAGACAGGCTTCCCACACTAGACCTCGGGCAACGACCACACCCCGTCCGACTGGTGGGACGTTCCGTTGACACCAGTCGCGGTTCGGGCCCGGGGGTCGCCGGGGAGGGTCGAGAGCCGGATGGGGTGCAGGAACTGCCACTACTGACGCAGGACGTGCCACTGATGTCTCCGGGGGTCGAGGTGTTACTAGGCCCTCTACAAGGGTGGTCCGGGAGCGGCATCGACCTGCGACTTCCACCTACCCCGTAGGAACGTCTGCCGGCGTTTCTGCATCAACGTCCAGGGGCTCTTCAGCATACACATCGGTAGTTTCCATCTCTTCACCGGACGGGGGGTACACCTCGTGGCCGGGGACAACAGACCTCGACGTCTCTCCCACCCCAGAACCTCAGGACGCAGGAGGGTCGACCGTCTCCCCCAGACCCCGGGGAGGGTCAGAGGTCCGCGGGGGCCCCCCACCCACCCCTTTCTCCGGGTGCAGAGGTACGGGTGGGTCGAGACCCGACCCCAGACGGAGTGCCCTCACACCCGGAGACAGCCCCGACCCGAGACCCTACACTTCGCCGTCGAATCGGGTGCAAGTCGTCCTGGGGACGGGGGAGACGTCCTCCTCGAGTAGAGGGGGCCCCCTCCCCACCCGACCCCAGAGGGGAGCGTCTCTGAGGTCCGGTGTGAGCGGGATATCGGTCCGACACCGGGACACGGGACCCGTCAAGGAGTCTTGCCCCCCGACGGGCACTCGGAGTAGACCGACACCCCCCAGGAAGCGGGACACCTCGGCACCCCCGTGGCTCCTCGACAGGAGGTCTGGACGCTCCTGTCCCGGGGGGCAGTCGTACGCCGGCGGGTGCAGACCCCGACTCCAGGGTCACGACCACCCACCGTCCCAGTAGACTCACGCGGGGCCGCAGGGTAGGGACGGGGGCGGGCGACACGGGGGACGGAGCCCCACACACCCAAGGACCGATGCGGCTGAGGACTCAGGGTCGCACCACCGACGGGTGCAGCAGGGAGACCCACCGTGGTCCTTCCCCGGGCGGACTGTACCGGCACCCCAGGGGTCGGCCGGCTTCCCCACCACTGGGCCGGAGGAGGGGATGTCGGGGGTGGTGCGCCCACACGGGGCCGTGGAGAAGAGCCGAGTGGTGGTCGGGGGTGTTGCGGGCCTCAGTGCAGCCGACACGGTGGGACCTGCCCGGGACACCCCGACCGTATGTGCGACGAGGACGTGCGAACCGCCGGGAAGGACGTGACGGGCAAGACCAGCCGGGTCCGGGACGAGCCTCCGGAGGTAGGGCCTCAGGGGTCGGGGGTCTGGGGCTCCAGCCTCGGAGACCAGGTCCTTCCGTCCCGACCGGAGAGCGGAGGGGGCCCCGGTCGCTCCCCAGTCGTGAATCTCTGGGACAGAGCGGGGGTTGGGGTGGCACAGACGTCAGGCTTGGGGGTGTCGAGGTTTCGGTGCGGGGAACGGTGGGGACGTAGGATGTGGGTGGGACCGACCGAGGACCGTAGAGGGGGCGGGACCAAGACCCGGGTCCAGACTCCCAGGGGTCCCGGACCTTACCCGGGTCCCTCCACCACAACCGACCCGTCCCCAGGACCCACGAGTCTCGGTGGGGACCACTCTTTCGACCACGGACCCCCCACCCCTTCCCAGAAGCACCCTCCATTCCCCACCTTACCCGGGTCCCAACGGGTGACCGGAACTCCGGACGGGGGCCCGACCCGTGGAGAGGAACCGGGGTGTGACTCCAATCTCCCCGGGACCCCGACGGTTCCCCGTGTCACCCCGTCCTCGATTCCTCCATCCGAAGGAGGACCGAGCTCTGGCCCGAGACCCAGTCCGGACCACGGACGCCAGTCGGTTGTCCTTCCCGAAGGGGACCGGTACCCCACTGGGGAGAACCGACCGGGGAAGACTCCCCACGAACCGGCTCCCCGGACCCCCTCCTCCTCCCCCTGGACGCAGGGGTACCGGACTACCCACTCCGACCCACCCCACCGGGAAGGTCGGGGACAAAGAAACTAGGAGTGTGGCAGTGTGTCCTCACAGCGGGGTGAAATGTCTGGCCCTTTGACTCCGGGTCTTGGTCGGAGCCCGAACGACAATCATCGGTCCTGAGGGGCCTCAGTCGAGAGAGGGACTCAGAAAACTGAAGTCACGGGTGTTCCGGGGGACGTGCGGGAGACCGACGGGGACCCCTGGGGTCTCCGGAGAGTCCTGGGTCCCGGGTCACCCCCGACGGTCACGGTCCGAAGTCCGTGACTCCGGGCTGGAGACACGGGGTGGGTCGTGCGAACACAGGGTTCCCTGGGGCAGGGGGACGAGCGCACGCGTGCACCCGGAAACGGTCGCCCCGCCGGCACCTTGTCCCTGTCCGACGGGACCGGGCAGCCGGTAGAGGAACAGTAGTCGCAGGTGTACCGGGCGGACGGAGGGCGGTTCAGAGACTCCACTCTTCCGGACCTCTGCAAGGGTGCGTCTCCCCGGGACTCCCCGGACCGTGGGGCCACGGGCGCCGAGGGGTGAGTGGCCGCGGCTCGTCCCGGGGGGGCGTCCTCTCGTCGTCGTCGTTTCCGGGCTCGTACCGCGCTCCGCCCCCGCCGGCGACGACCTGGGCACGGAGGCACCCCGTGTGGCGCCGGCCGACGTGGACACGTCGGGTTCGGCCGCGGGCCGTGGAATACATCCCACTCCGAACGGGCGGTGCGGGCGGCTCGGGGCGCGAGGCAGGGGGTCGCGGTGCCGGTCGGCCCGCGGTGCCGTCGGTTTGTCCTAGAGGCCGCGACGAAATAGTCCTGCACCGGAAATCTTTTAAGATCTCGTCCGTCGTCGGGGTATCGACGAGTAGAGACCCGTCCCCCGACCGTGTGCGGGAGACCCCGGGGCGTTTGTAGAGGCCACAAATGAGCTCGACGCCAACGGTCCTCAGAGGGCCCTAGTGGCGTCCCTCAGTCAGGCCGTGGAAGTCGGTGTGACTCTCCCCGCACAGACCCCGTACGACCCCCTCTACGACCCGAGGGGTGACCCCACGACGACGCCCCTCCCGAGGACCCCCCGAAGTAAGAGTGGACCTGGGAACAGGGACTTTACCGCGGTCGGACGGTCCGGGTGGGGTTGGACCCTCCTAACTGACGAGAACCTCCCTGGAGGTCTCCAGTTGGGGGCGGGAACCCCCAGGGCCCACCCCCCAATAGTACGTCGGTCGGACCCCGAGTCTATTTGTGGAGGGACCTCCAGGGTCTTTCGAACACCCCGGTGGAGTCGAGGGGTCACACCCCTGGGACCAACTGGTCGAGTGGGGACCTTTGACGGAAGAACCGACCGGAGGTGTGTGCGAGACTCGACGACTGGAGTCCGCGTCGCCCCCACTCCGCCCGAGTCCCGACGGGTAGACCCGCGTAGAGACTCCCCGCAGGTTCCGGTCGGGGCCCACGAACCGGGGAAGTCCGTCTCCTCGTCTCCGAGACGGGTGTGGGACACACCCCACTTCCTGCACCGAGGACCCCGCCGTAGACCTCCTCGTCCTTCGACCACCCCCCCGCAACGACCAGCCGGGAACAGGTGCCCGTCGAGTGTGCGGTCGGGACGTTCCCGAGTCCCGTTCCCAGTCGACTCCCAGTGCTAGTCCGCTCCCCTCCCAACCCCGTGTCCACAAGTCTTAGGAGGTCGAAGAGGTCCCATGGACCGAGACTCGTCACCGACCGTACCTCCCCCGCGGGGCGAAGGATTCCCCCAAGGCGGACGTCTCTGAACCCCACGACTCCGGACCGAGGAAGGTGTCTCCTAGACACAGACCCCGGAGGAGTGTGGAGTGTCTGGTGTCGGACCGGCGGACAAGGGCCGAGTGTTCATGTCTTCGACGACACACGAGCGGATTTCTTCAAGGTCGAAACACCTTGTCACAAACTTCCGGCCCCCCGCCCGTCCGCCCCGCAAGAGATAGCAGAGAGGGGTGACGAGAGGCGTGGGGCAGCCCCCAGGGCCCTGATCCCCACGCACCCGTGTCCACCCGCCCCCGGAGGACGGGACCTTGGAGGCACCAACGGGGACATCCGCCCCACCACGACTCTCGGCGGAAACAAGACCCCCACTGTCCCCCGGAGCCATCCCCCGACGGGGTCCCGAGGAGGCTAACTTCCGAGTCCCGTCCGACTGTCCACCCCCGACCCCAGGGAGTCCCCGTCCCCTCACCCGGACGAGAGTCCGGAGGCGGATCGTCCCCGAGGTCCTCCCGCGCACGTGGGCCTACTCCCCGACGTCCCTTCGTCCCGAGACTGCCGGTGGCCTGGTGGAGGGTGGTCAACCGGACCCCGGACCCACGGTGGGTCCACCCGTCACACTACGAGGTCTCCCCCGACCCCCACGACGCCACCTTAGCTCGGGATTCGGGAAGAGAGAGGGTCGGGTACAAGGGAGGGGGACGGACCTGGAAGGACCCCGGGGGCTTGAGGAGGTAGCCCCGTACACGGGTGGACGGCGAGGTGGGGTCGTCCGCGGGTCGGTGTCCCGGAACCGTGACCGACGGACTCGAAGGGTGTGCACCGAGGCCCGCGGGGAGGGGCGGGTCAGGCGGGGACAGGTCTGACGCGGGACGCACAATCCACGTCGACGCAGAGGGTCGCCTGGGGAGCGGGTCCCGGTAGCGTACAAGACACACAGGGTCGCGAACCCCCCGGACGTGGAGCCCGGTGGAACCCATCGGGCACCAGAGCCCGGCCCCTACCCCGCCACGAGCACCGTCCGTTCCCCAGGTGAACAACCCCAGACCCCAGTGGAGGGTCGTCGGGCTCCCCCGTCTGCAGCGGTCGGCCTACAGGCCAACCTACGGTCGCCCAACGTCAGCCGACGCGGGCCGGACCTGGTGTCTCCGGACACACACACGTGAACACTGAGCCGGACTCAAAGGACCTTTTCAGTGCGCACACCAGGTCCGGGACTCACTCACTCGCAAAGACCGGAAAGTCGTGCCGACCGCGGGTCCAGGACGAAACAGGGCCTCTCCGCCCACACCACCCGAACCCTCCCCAAAGGGAGAGATGTGTGCCCTTTGGTGTTTCGTCCTGTAACAACAGCGACGAGACCCCCGCGCCCTTACACGACTCGTTTGTCGCGCCTCTATTCGGACACACACCGGCAGAGCGATGACAGGGCAACCGGCCGGTCGGCCGGAGCCCCTGTCTCGAGGTCTGTTCACCCGTTAACAGGCGACACCTCGGGACGGAGTGACGACGGTGGAGTCGGAGGGCCGAGTCAACCCTCCCACCCGTGACTGGGGATCCGGTACCGAGGGACCCCGACCCCGACTCCCGGGCCCACTCCTGAGACGTGAGTGCCGGGCACCGCTCCGGTGTTCACCAATACCCTGGTCCTGGGAGGCACCGGACTCTCGTCTGCGACCCCTCTGCACGACTGGACCTCTGGGACCCGGGTCTCACCGGGCTCGTCTCCGAGGGACTCCCTGGAGACGACCCCGCCTCAACGGACGGGCGGCGACGGGTGACGTGGGGCCGCAGGACACACACCGGTCGGCCCGTCCGCGGGGGTGACACCGAGAAAGGACCTCTGGGGGTGGACGTCGGTCGTCCCTCGTCGGCACACTCCGAACCCTCCCCGGGCCGGGAGGCACAGTGAGAGTCGGCGGAGTGGGTACCGACAGACCGGAGGACAGGTGAGGGGCCGGTCGGACGAAACTCTGGGGGTGGGAGTCGATGACCCCAACCGGGACGTAGGCCGTCGCCACCCCGGTCACTCGGTCCTGACCGACCCTCCCCGGGGGTCTCTCCGACGTTCCCCGGTCCACCGGCAAGGACGGGTCCGGGTCCGGGAGGGACGGCCGGGGGTCGTCACGGAAACCCGGGGTCAAGAAGGACGCCTAAGGACCCGGGTCTAAACCCCACCCCCGACAGGGACGTCTCGCCGGGGTCCCGACGGACACCAGGGGTCGAGGAAGTGCCGTGGTAGTCTACCTGTCTTGAAGCACAGGTGCCTCCCCCAATCCACACCTTGACCGGAACCGTGTCCCATCCCCGGGACCCCTCCCCCGCGGTGACGGGCTCGGGTGCCGACGACACCCGGTCCACCTGGGCACAGGGACTTGTCCGAGTGACGGGTGGGGACACCCGACCCGGACCCGAGAAGTCACAGGCAAAATCGGGGACCGGACCGACCCCGGAGTGGTCCCTGGTCCCTGGTCCCTCCGAATCCCCGTGTAACTCGACTCCACCCGACCCTTTCTTCCGGACCCCGACCCACGGGCGGGCGACGGGTCCGTCGGGACGCCCTCCCCGGGACCGGCGGACAGGGAGGACGACCCCTCCTCCCTCGACCCAGGGTCTCCGGCCGAGGGTCCTCCACCACGAGTGGACGGAGAGGCACTGGGGACCCCCGGGAGGCTAGGGGGACCCCCAGGTCGTGACGGGGTAGTCGTGGGGGAGGGACGACGACCCCTGGACCCCGTGGGGGAGTCAAAGGACCGAGGTTGGGGGTGAGGACAGGAGGCAAACTCCCAGGACTTCCGAGGTGAGTCTCTACGACCCCAGGTCGAGTCTCCGGGGGGTTGTCGACTAGTGCGGGGGTTTGGAAGGAGGGGGGACGGGGTGGGGAGGGGGTTGGAGGAGGATAAGACGGGGGGTTGTGGCCGAAGCGACACGACTCTCGACCGTCTACAACCACTTTTCGTTTGTCTATTGCGACCGGCCTCCCTGGGCGTCCCCAGGACGTAGTCCCAGCCCCCCAAAGGCCCGACGACCCCGGAGGTCTGTACCGCGACTGACCCGTCACGGCTCGCAAACGAGACGACCACCGACACTCCCCCGAAGNTCCCCCCTCCTAACCCGCCCCCCGCCACCACCCCCCTCACGTAAAAATCGTTTCCCAGATCCAGCCCGACGAGATGTCTCGACCGGACCACCGAGACTCGGGCCCGACGGTTCCAGACCCAGTCCAGGGCCCGACCGAGACCCCTCTCGGGGTGGACACGGACCACCTCCCCCCTCCCGTCAAGACCGTAGACGAGAAGATCCCCGTGACTCGGGCGGTCTCCCGGGGTACCAGTGCTGGAGCCACACTTAAAACCCCTCTGCGTTTATACGACGGGCTTTATTCACCAGGTCGCAACACCCCCGACAGTCCAACCTCCTGGGACGCCCTGGGGGTCTTCGTCTATAGTTCACCAGAGACTCCTGTCTGTGTCACCCCTCTCGGGACTCATCGGGTCCTTCCGAAGGACCTCTTCCACCTCCCGGTCGGTCTGGAAGTTCCGGTTCTCAGCCCCGACCTCACCCCTCTCCGGAACCGGTCTGTCCTTCACGGTGGACACACCGGTTCCCCTGTAACGACTCCCCGCCCCAGACCGGTCTCCTCTTCCCCCACTTGTTTCCTACTTCCACCCCCGGCACTGCGCCCATGGTCGTCCTCCGTCCCTCCCACCCGTCTGGTCCCGGCCCGAGGGCCCGAATGTCCCCGACCAGACGGCCCGACCAGTACCTCTGAGCCGTACACGGTGTGCCCCGGTCCGGGACTGGGACCTCTCGGAACCCCGGTCCGAACGACTGGCACCCCGGTACCCAGGGAGACCGGCGGACCCCCACCCCCACAGTCCGCCCAGGGACGTCCGGGTCCTGTCGCTCACCGACGACCCGAACCCCGTGTCTCCGTCGACGAGCCCCGAGGTCTCGAATACCATGACCTCCCGGACCGGACCCGACGTCCTGTCCCCGGACCCCCGACCCCCTCCGTCCACCCGCCCCGAGCCCGACGTCTCCAGGCCTGCCTACCGCGACCCGTAAGGTCTAGGTCGGGAGGCGTCTCCGGGTTGAGGACCGGGGGGCGACGACGGGTGACCCCCGACCCCCGACCCCCGACCCGCGACCTCCGACACTGGGCACTAGAATCACGAGTCCCCGTCAAGGCTCGTCCCCCCTGTCCCGCGTTCCGAGTCCTGCCCAGAAAGGAGAAGGAAGGGAAGGACGAAGAGACCGACTACAACGACGACGACGATTCAGCGGAGTCAGGACAGACTGAGAGACACTGGGGTACCTGACATCGGGCGGTCCGAGGAGACAGGTATCCCAAGAGTCCGTTCTTACGACCTCACCCAACGGTACGGGGCGAGGTCCCCTAGAAGGGCTGGGTCCCTGGTTTGGACGCAGAGAATTGCAAGAGACGTAGTCGTCCGTCCAAGAAATGGTGACCACGGTGGACCCTTCAGGGGACGAAGAGGAGGTCTCCAATTTTCGTATTAACCCCCCACCCAGAACAAAAATTATCGAGACGCCCGTGCACTGTTTGTGTGTGTGTCTTACGCGGTCGTCCGTCCGGACCCTCTGTGACGTCCGGTCCAGGTCTGTGTCGACAGCATCGGTGCGCACGGCCCTTTGTTTGAGGGAGTCTTCCTCTCACGCCTATCACCTCTCGTCAAATAATGTGGCCGCCCGGGCTCCGTGTCAGAGGAGAGTCGGTTCCTGGGGCTGGTCGTACACACTTTTAGAAAATATGGGTACACATGCACAGACTTGGGTGGTTAGGTTTAAGGAACTCTGCATGTATTACGTTCCTTTTATGTTAGGGTTATTGGGGTAGTAAGTGCACGACGCACGAGTACACGAGTTTGTCAGTTTGTCAATCGGTTATTAGTTATTTGGACTCCAGTGAGGCTATCTATGTCTTTTTAAATACCGGACAGACCTCCTTCCCCGCTAATCACATACAAAAGAGAATCCGCTACTCATTGGATCTATCCTAGAAGTTCCGAAGGGACAGACCTCCCCCAGAATGGGAAGACAACAACAAAAGTATCCGTGATTTGTGTCTCAACTCAGGTAGCCTTTCCACCGGCTCGTACTAGTCGTACTTGTCCGGACTCCACCTCAGTCCGGGACACTTAAGGAAGAAGTAAGGGGGAGGACTACGAGAATTGAGTATTATACTCGGAGTGAGTATCCCCACATAACGTGGGACCGAGAGGCTGGCGGTTAAGCCCTCTTACTGTAGTTGGAAGCCCAATGTCTCAAGTATTGTGTGACATTTTAAGTCCCAGGTGTCTCGTCTCGAGAGTTCCGTTGACATTGTCACCAATTATATCAAAAGGTGGGTAGCGGGAAGTGGGTTCTCTCCTGGCGTCAGGTCTCTCCCTCCAAAGGTAAACTGTGACGAGAATGGACCAAAAGGACAGGGGATCTCGGCAGCTGTGTAGCGGTCCATTCAGTCCCTGCATGCGCGTTGTAGGTTGGAACTAAAACCGTGTCCCGGGAGGGACTCGTCGACACTCACACAGGTTTCGCCAAGACAGCACTTCAGGACGAAAGGAGTAGACCTAGACGAGAAGTGAATTCCGAACCCACCGAAAGCAAGATAGGTCCTCCCCGACAGCACACTTTAATCAGTTCCGGAGACGAAATTGGTACTGTGGACAAAGGGATACGTCCCATACTTACTCCGTCTTATATGAGTATGGTAGCTTTGTGTTAGAACAGGTGGCCCGTACATTGACTCCATCCCAATGGCCCCGAACAACATCCACTCCGAAGACAACGTGGCCGCAAATATAGTTCACATTGGCTCCGATGACTGACGTCCAGAATGTCGTTCGTTCGTTCCTCTCCAATACTAACCGTTCGCTCTCCTTTCGGAGAAAAACGGTAGGGCCTTTTCTCGTCTCACCAGATTTTAGAGGAACCGTCTCGCCACTGTGGGTGGTTCCTACAGGGAGGTAGGGACTGTCTCCGTGTCGGGGTGTATGGTCGTCGACCTTCGCGACCCCTTCAGACGCATCCTTCCCCGGGTGCTCTACTTGTGTAACAGGACTCAGCTTTGCCTTCAATTTAAGTTTTAGTGCAACTACTCCGGTTCGTCGCCCTCAACTAACACGCCGAAGTAGGACTTCCCGAGTAGGTTCTAGAAGAAAATTCCTACCAGAATCAGAGAGCTCCCAGTCGCCCCAGGGAGACACGTCAGGTGAGTCGTAAAAGACCCAGACGCACCATACAAGAGAAGTGGGAGCATACTACCTAGGTTCCCCGTTATGGACGGTGAAATTGACGTCATCCCCATCAATCTTATTGTACTCCCGGGAAAGTGGTTCCCCGATCGTTTAGTACAAAGGTTGGAAACTGGGTACGAACCAGTGGTTCGCATTTGAGTGCATAGACAAGGGGTTCCCCCTTGCCGTGGGGAAGAACATGTTTGAATCAGTGGGCTAAGTAATGGAATGGGTCAAGGTAGACGACACTTTAGAACAAGAGGGAATGGACTCCGTTTAAACAACTGGGGACAAAATAATACCCTCCCCCGGAGGGTATGTGTCAAAGCATACCTCTCATCGGAACCCTGACACCTCAGTAGGACTCAGACTCGTCTCGACAGCCTTCGTTCAGGTGGGTCCTCGTCAGTCAGAGAGACGAGGTGAACCTCTCAGAGAAATTACAGGCCAACCAAGTGAGGTGGTAGGGTCTTGAGACCCGGATATACGTCACACGTCGAAGGTAAACTACAAGTTTCAAAACGAATGAACATGATTTAGTCGATGTTTTCGGTCCGGTAACAGACTCGGTTACGACCGTCCTTCAGGTTTAGACCCTTGATAAAGGGACTCGTCCGTGACCCGATGAAGACTACGAGGAAGTCAGGTCCATCCTTTTCGAAGACGGGTAGCACTCTTGCAGGTATGGTACTGGTCGTCCATTGCCATCACAGCCACTCCAAAGTAAAGTCGCTTCAGGTGAGGGTCCACAAGTTTCCGTCGCACGGAAAGTCGACTTATGGGCCTCCAAAGACAGACTTATGGGCTCTCCGTCGTAATTGGACACCCGTCCGTCGGACCGGGTCCGCCCAGCGAACCACACGAACCGAATGGTCTAACACGCGGTCGAGGAGGCCACGGTTATTAAACGGTAAACCGTTAAGGGTGGCAGGGAAGAGTCAGAACTACCGGGGAAGGCGAAACCGATTGGA
Organism: Capra ibex; assembly: GCA_006410555.1. NCBI lineage: Eukaryota > Metazoa > Chordata > Mammalia > Artiodactyla > Bovidae > Capra > Capra ibex. Next base: position 32,133,763 of record SJYO01038983.1, read on the forward strand.
CTGTCGGCAACAGGAACAAAATAGTCCGACCACGGTAGTCACATATCCTGGGTTCATCCCAGACCTGGGAACACAGGAAGAAATTTTGTTTGGGGTCTATGGAATGGAGGAGGAACGTCTGGACACGGAAGAAGGAGCTGTGGGCCACCGGACGAAGGGAGTCGTCGACCTCGTCACGAGGACAGGGAAGGGTCGTAAAAAGGAACCAGAGCCGCCGGTCCAGAGCCGATCGTCGTCCGGTAGGGGCATAACATCCTCGGTTGTAGGTCTGAGAAGGCCTACCTTACTCAAGTCCAGTCTTCGGTGCCGAAGGGGTTTCTACCGACCCCCCAAGAATTTAGGAACACCCCCTCCGGTCCACTCGACAGAGAACCACGGGGGTTGACCTAGAAGGGCAAGTTTCCGTTTCTACCCGACACTGCGACCCCGCTCCGCATGCGTCTTCTTCCGTAGGAACTTTAGATCCGCCCATATTTGAAATCAGGAGCCGCCCTCTTCCGATTTTCCATCTCCCCAAACCTTGTCACCCCACACTTCAGTATCATCGGACCAACTGATCGGACTCTAGGACATGTCCGGATTTCAGGACAGGAGGAAGGAAAAACTGACCGTCCTAGCCGCATAAGGTTCGGCTGACCGTGAGATGATCTTACGGGCGAACAAAGTTAGAGGACTACACCCCGTCATACGGCCGGGTCCGGAGATAACCATCGTCCAAAACCGCGAAGGATTGGTCCTACCACGGACCAAACCCAAGATGATAGTGACAACTCGGTCGGACGCCCCTCCTCCCCAACAGAAGGCGGGTCTGGAGTCCCTTATTAACTCAATCGCGAGAGAGGACGAGAAGGCCGGGTGGGACAAGACGGAACGTTCCGAGAAGGCCGGGTGGGACAAGACGGAACCTCCGAGTACGTTGGAGGTGAGTGGAATCCCACCATAACTCTCTCTCTCGTTTACTCAGTATCACAGGTAGGTTCCACCCGGAGAGGAGTCCCCTCTTTCGGTGGACACGAGGATCAAACCTCTCGTCCAGAGAAGGGGTGTCCCCAGGACCCATGAGTCCTTACATCTCCGTAAGTACTCAGTGAACCATGGGGGGGTAGACTGCAAAAGACCCGACCGTTTGCTACATTAGGACAGAAGGGGGCTATGGGGTCAATGTCACCACAGAAAAACCTGTCACCACGGTGGCCGAAACAGGGATGGCTGTCGAGACGAGGACACAGGTGGCCCTTCAGTCAAAACCAGGGGGTGAAAATGCCAATGGCACCCGAGGGCCCCTGGACCATAGAGACTCGGGGCCCTCGGGATAAATTAAAGGTTCAGTCGTTCGGGGTGTCGACGCCCTCGAAGGAGAAGGAAGGAACGGAATCCCGTAAGTAAAAAGGTCACGGGTTTTCGAGCCGTGGTCCGTGTGAACAAACCGACATTGCCCCGGCCCCGGAGGCAACCCTGACAGGACAGGGACCCCGTCTCCTCCAAAAGGTCTCCCGGGCTCTACCTGAAAGGGTCCCGTCGTCGATCGCAACACCTAGAGAACAGGCAGGAGAGAGAAAGGGAGGCCGAGAGACCGTCTCGAGTCGGAGACGAATTGAGGTTACAGAGGGAGGGGAAGAACGGTCGTGAGCGGCCCTCTCCGCCCATATCGAACCGGCATCGAACCCGCCAAGCCGACCTCGGCCTAGGGCCTTCGCGACCGGTCCGGAGACAGTGGCCCTAGCCTCCGACGGCTCGACCGCCGAGATCCTGGAGCCCCTCTCGACCGCCTCCCCGTCGCCGACGCCGTCCTGAAGTGGGCCGGGACCTACCCCGTCCCCCGCCGGAGCCGAAGGCCACACCCCCTCCCCAGTCCAGTCGGGCAGGTTCAGGACATCTTGAAGGAAAAAACAGTAGTCAGTTAAAAACACGGTAATCAAAAAGGGAAAGGGAAGACCTGTGTCTTCGAACAGGTCCATCCTCCCAGAACCCGAGTGGGCTCGGCACTCAGTCATACGCCTGTAACTGGGCCCACAGGGCCGGGAGGACGTATCTGACAAGGGTGACACAAATCCAAGTCCCACAAGAGACCCCCGGTGGGATGGGGTGTCCCCCGGTAAGCTGGAATGTCTCGCGAAGTAGAAGTGGGGTAACAGAGGAGGGTTAGGGCAGAATTTGAAAACTTAGCACGCGAGGTTGTGTCAACGGAGTCTAAGTGGAGGGGGTAGGACGAAGGGAAGATCCTGGAAGACGAAGAGGAAAAGCAGGACAGATCCTTCAAGAGTCGTGGGACACGTGAAGACTATAAAGGTGAGTTACTGTGAATTTAACGGCAAGACGGCGGAAGGATAACCCCACTCTTCTCGGAATGGACGGTCTAGGGTCTCCCTCTTCCCCCTAGCCGCACGGAAGTGGACGGCCAGTCGTGTCGGCTTGGTCTTTGGTGCACCAGGTTCTGACAAAGAGGGAATTTCAGGCAAGACGGAACCACCCGAACTAGTCCACGCCTACTTTTGTGTCTACCCAATTTATAGGGTGCAGGGTCCGGTAGAGGCCCTTTCGGTTAAGTATGAGCGAATACATAGGGGGAGGAAGATCGGACTGGTAAGGTTCCCCCAGTTCTTAAAGTGTCGTCTACCCTGTGGAGGACCCCCTCCCGTCTTATGCTCGCATGGTCCTGGTCAAAGGATAGGATTTTTAGGGGACCGCTAGCGACCATTATTAAAAGGGACTCTGCCGCACGTGTGTGGAGGATCTACTGGAAGTGTTTAAAGGAAGGAATTGGCATCGTGCGAGCAGTTGGACGCATGCTTCGTTAGCGACGACGGACGGATAAGGTCCGGGGACACCCAGGCACGGGGAAGATCAGGGAGGGTCCCCCCACTAGTCCGGGGCAGAAGATGGAACGGCCCACCCGAGGAGGGATGGACTCGCGAGTCAAGGGAGCGACGACAAGTGATGGACGGTTTCGCTTCTTTGGCCCGCAACTTTGCGACTTAAGAAGGTCTCCCCGCTCCGCGGAAGGGGGGAGATCCTCTAAGTTCGGTGTTTCGGAACCCCACCGGAGTCTACTCTGGACAGAGGAGTTTCACTCGTCAAAGGGCCGGGTACGTGGTTTACAACATCGGTGATGCAAGGCCCTTTGTTTGAGGGAGTCTTCCCTGTTACGTCCATCACCTCGCGTCAAATAATGGGGCCGCCCGGGCTCCGTCTCAGAGGAGAGTCGGTTCCTGGGGCTGGTCGTACACACTTTTAGAAAGTATGGGGTACACATGCACAGACTTGGGTGATGAGGTTTAAGGAACTCTGCATGTATTTGGTTCCTTTTATGTCAGGGTCATTGGGGTTGTAAGTGCTCGATACACGAGTACACGAGTTTGTCAGTTTGTTAATCGGTTATTAGTTATTTGGACTCCAATGTGAGGTTATCTATGTCTTTTTTAATACCGGACAGACCTCCTTCCCCACTAATCACATACGAAAGAGAATCCGCTACTCATTGGATCTATGGTAGAAGTTCCGAGGGAACAGACCTCCCCCAGAATGGGAAGACAACAACACAAGTATCCGTGATTTGTGTCTCAAGTCTCAGGTAGCCTTTCCACCGACGCGCACTAGTCGAACTTGTCCGGATTCCACCTCAGGTCCGGGTACTCAAGGAGGAAGTGTCGTTGTGGGTCTACCGCAGTGCTACCGAGTGCACCAGAGGGCCAAGGGCCGAGTGTCTCTTCAGTACAAACACGAGCGGACAGTAGATCACTCACACGTCATCGTGCTAAAGATTCTGTGTGTGAGACCCTGAAGGGACCACCAGTCACCAGTTCTTGGGTCGAACGTCACGTCCCCTGCACCCGAGTCAGGGACCAACCCTTCGATTCTCAGGGTGTACGACACCGCGTCGATCGAGACGAGGTGTTGGTCTCGCCGACTCGCGGTGCCGCTTCTGGTCGCGCCGGTCTTCGGTTCGTTAGGGCGTGGTCCGTATGTCGGATGAAATCTTTACGAAACGACGATCTTCCCCGTGCACACATACGCCGCCCCGACGAAACGGCACGTGGCACTTGACAGCAATTAGTCGGCAGGAGGTCGTACTTTATTTTTCAATTTATTTGTTACGAAATACCGACGTTTTGCGATTGGTAGCATCCTCGAGAATCGTTTCTAGTGCCTGTGGTGTCCAGTGGTGTTGTTCATCTTACTGCTTCAACCTTCATGGCGCTCTTAGTCGTCCCACACTGAGCCTCGGTCCTTCACGCGCTTTCGACGCCCTTTTGCCACGATATCTGAGAGGACCGCGTCCCAACGGGGGTGGGAAGTCAGACGCCCCCCCCCCCTTTTCCGGTTCGTGGTATCTTCCTCAGCTGCGTGGGAACTTCTCCGGGCAAACTAGTCGAAGCTGGGTTCGTGTGTGGGCACTCTTGCAGTGGTGGAAGGTCCTGCCGTCAGCGAAGGAAACAGGGGTCTGCACAGGAAACGGAGAAACCCTTGCTGGACAGGGTTCGGACGTCGTCGACGCCCGGACGAGAGCCAGTGGCGTCTAAGCAAACGTAAAAGATCTTGAAATGCATTTACCACAGCACACGACACATGAAAAAACCAGACCGAAGAAAGTGAGTCGAAAAACTCACTTTACAAAACTCTAAGGAGGTGCAACGTCAAGCTAGGTCAGTAACCGAGGTAGAACAGCGGCTCGTCAGCAGGACCAAACCCACTCGGACAGACGAGGAGGTAGGGGGTAACCCCCGGTGACCCTCCGAAGACCAAACACCAGTAATGTTTGCCTCGACGACCTTGTCCTCCACACAGACCAGAGTCCGACGGTTCACGAGGACAAAGAGAGCCCATCTGTGCCCCGTACCGACCTAACACGTCAGCCGCAGACAACCTTAAGAGTTCGGTTTCACGAGAGGTCCCGCCGGGCTGGTGGCGTTGGGGCGGGTGGTCCCTACTCGAAAGGCCGAGGAGGCGCAGGACGGTCGTGCACCGAGAGTTCAAAGTCGGCGATGTGTCCGCCGCCCAGAGTGCACGCGCACGAGTGGAGAGTGCACGCGCACGAGCGGACGCAGACACACAGAAGAATCCGGTTTACAGGAAGTTTAGAAACGTACAATTTTTATTAACCTAATAAACGAACAATAAGTTGAAACTCTCTAGTTTTTTTTTTAGATAAGACCTATGTTTAAGAAACGGTCCACGTCCGAAACGTTTCCAGAAAGAGGATCAGACACCGAACACAAATTTTAGATATAAGACTAAATAAAGACGGACGCACCCCCGGAGGGGACGGACGTCCCTCGTCCCCGCCGAGAGGTCAACGCCCCGTGTCCAAAGAGGGACCCCGCCGAAGAGCAGACCCCGTGTCAAAGACCCCGAACGCCCGCAGACGTCAACCCCGTGTGCCTGCATCGCGGGTGCCGTACGCCCCAGAAGGACCGGGTCCCTGACTTGGGCACAGGGGACGGATTCGTCCACCGAAGACAAAAATTAGGACTTATCGTAGAAAGCCTCTCAACTTCAATAAAAGAAAATTAGTAAAATAAAAAATAACTTCCTATTAGCGAAATGTCTTAAGAGAACAAAAGACAGTCTGGAGTCGTACTTAGTCGGTGCCCATATGCACGTAGGGGAGGGACAACTTGGAGGGAGGGTAGAGGGCGGGGTGGGGTGGGGAGTCCCACTACGTCTCGGGGACAAACTCAAAGGACTCGGTCTGTCGTTTAAGGACATGCGAGAAAATGTGGACCATTACGTTCGAAGAGAGGTACCTTCGATGAGAGGGCATGGAGAGTGGGGGAGGAGGGGAGAGGGGCACAGACATTCAGACAAAAGATACAGACGATTTTTCGACTTCAAGAAATAGAACTGTTTTCGCTCAAGTGGCTCGAAAGAGGACCCCTAACACGAAGGTCTCGACGCAGATTCGTCAGTCTGAAAGAGTAGTACTGCACTGGGGGGGGGGGGGGGGGGGGGGNCACGGGGGGGGGGGGGGCATAGGGATCGCCACAGGAAACGAGGCTTCGGATGGAACGACCATCATTGTAGCGGCGACGCAAACGGCACACAAACGTGCAGAAAGGGGTAGAAAATGAACCTTACTCGAGTGAAACACAACTTGCACCCCAAGACGGCCCGAGCGAACAGGTGCGTCGGACCGGGGCCCGCCCCAACAGGCGCACAGAGCCCCGAAGGCTCCGACGCGACTCGCGTCAGTGACTGGGCCCAGTCCATCTGGACGGCGGAACACTGGACGAAAGAGAGGAGGGAGGGAAGGCGGAACAAAACCTAGGTGACTCGTCACAGAGCCAAGTCAAAAGGAGGCGACGACGGAACGACACTGAGAGGTCGACCGAAGGGGAGCGCAAGTCCCAGTCTAGGTGGAAGTCTCTGCGCGCACTCTCCCCTCCGGCGCGACCGGAGGACAGGGGAGTCGGGCCTGAGACACACGCGACGGAAGTGTGGAATGTCTGGGAGTGATTGATGTCCCAATAATAACAAGAGATCAATACAAAATCTCGCTAAATTTATTTTACTCGTTTTTTAGGATTTTTCGGACGTACATAGGCGCACTGGCGGTGGGGTCGGCGGAGGCAGACACACTGGGTCCGATGGTCGCCCCTAACAACGGAAGACGGGGCTCCTGGTCGCGCTTGGAGGGGGCACGCTACCGCCCGGACTCTTGTGTGAGTGACGGAGACACAGACCTGTCACGAAACATCCCACTAGTGAGAGAGACAAGACTACCAAGAAGTAGAAGACACACGAGGGGGCGAGGGAGTGGGACCGAAAAATAAAACCGGTGTAGTACACTGCACACCCTACAACCAAGGGACTCGTCCCTAGTTTGGGTACCGGGACGTAACCTTCACACTTCAGAATCGGTGACCTGACGGTCCCTTCAGAAAAAGAAATTCTTCACTAAATACACCGCCATCGTCCCGAACCAATACCGCGGACTCCAGGGGAAACATTACTTAACTGGTCGGCCCGTACCACGCCGCACACCCTGGGACAGGGGCTCGCCCCCGCTCGGGTCGGCGGACGTAGCCCTCGCGTCTCCGGAGACCTGACGGTCCCTTCGGAAGGACTTCTCGGAGAAAGGCAGGGACCAAAACTCGCTGCACGACCGAACAGAGTATGTCAAGAGAGGCACAAAGAACTTGAGCCCCGATAACTCAAGTGCTTAGACACCCGAAGACCAAAGGTAGTAAGACTCGTTCAAGACCGGGCATGAAGAGGTAAGACAGAGGACAGGGAGAGCGGAAAATCTCCGTCGACGTGTGTGTGCCTTGACTATCGCAGAGGGGTGACGAGCGCGCGCTCGATAGTCAAAACCAAAGAAGAGAGAAAGACACAGAGCGGAACCTATCAAAAGTAGCGACAAGGAGTCCGAGTGAGTAGAAAAGAAAACTCCCAGATTCACCTACAATTAGGGAGGCCACGTGAAAAGTAGAGCATACACCGGTAGCAAAAGTAGGGATCTTAGCATTAAACCCAATATATATATATATACATATACACATTATATATATATAAATAGAAGGAACAGAGGCGAATTGTACCCGTTAGTTACGAATAAAAGATACGAAATACTTAACTTGTCTCCCTTATATTAAAAAATTAAATTAAATAAAATTAAGTCCGCTGATATCAATATTATGTCTCTTCCGTTACCATGGGGTGAGGCCATGAGAACTGACCTTTTAGGGTACCTGCCTCCTCGGACCATCCGACGTCAGGCACCCCAGCGATTCTCAACCTGTGCTGACTCACTGAAGTGAAAGTGAAAAGTGAAAAGTGAAAGTACGTGACCTCTTCCTTTACCGTCGGGTGAGGTCACAAGAACGGACCTCTCAGGGTCCCTGCCCCCTCGGACCACCCGACGGCAGACACCCCAGCGTGTCTCAGCCTGTGCTGACTCCGCGGAATCGTCGCCGACGCCGTCTCGACATTATTGGCAAAATGTAGGAACAGACGAGTGAGATTGTAGGCGCAGTCTAAGCCCGACCAAGGCTTACTGACTAAAAAGAGGACTAATACCCAACTTGCCAGGGAAAAGAGACGGGACGACCCTATGTAGAGCTAACCCACGGTCCGCGGCCCTGAAAACGGGACACCCGTCCACGAGAGCCGGAGGAGACGCAGGGCCCGAGACACGTCCTGTGCCAGCTCCGAGCACCCACGGCAGACCAGGCCGGCCCGAACGAGTCCACCCGGCGGCCACCCCGACCGTATCACGAGACACCCGTCCCGACCCCGGCAGACGGACGACGTGACACTAGGACCCCAAACGGGCGTACCGGACCCCCCGGACGGGGGACGGGCACCCCCGGGACCGACGACGAGAGGGCAGGAACGTCCACCGAGGAGGGTCGGACCCGTGTAGGGAGTGAACGTACGGGACGGGGTACCCCGAGCCCCAAGACGGGTGGGTCCCGAACGAGACACTTCGGGGCAGGAGAGGTCGTAGGGGACTTGAGGTAGATGGAACAGGGGTCCCCAGAGTCAGGGGAGGGGTGTGGAGCAGGACCATCGTCAAAGTCCCGTCACTGGTCCTTTAACATCGACCGTGGGTGGAGCACCTACGGGTAGAGGAGACGCAAGGGACAAGAAGCGACGGACTGCAGGTCACAGAACTGGTGTCAGTTGGAGTGCACAAAAAAGGGTAGGAAATCAACAATTTGGAACAGTGCACCCCTTACGTCCCTTCCCGCCCTTCCTTCCGTGACGGGGGCCTCCGGGGCGGGTGTCGGTACGACGGTCGTACCCGAGAAGCCCGTGGAGGGGGAGGACTCCGCAGCTCGTCGTGGTGCCCCTGAGGACAAAATGAAAAGGTTCCGCCGGACTCGTGGACCGCAAATAGTTGAGGGCCAAGATCTCCGACCTCAGACTCCCGGTCCGGAGTCGTCTCAACTGAGGGTCTCCGACCCTCCTCGCAGACCAGGTGCTGGACGGGGAGTGGCGTCGCGAAGGACCGGTGGGAACCCCAAGACACGCGACACTTGCGTGGTAGGGATAGAGACGGACGTAGGAGTCCACCGCAAGAGGGACACACACAGACTCAGTTTACGGGGGAGAAAAATACTCCTGTGGCGGTGCACCCGCTCCCGGGTGGACAAAGCCACACTTGAGTGGCCTTCGTCAACGCAGACATTCCTGGGATGAACGTGCAGGCCGGGGGCGACTCCGACCCCAGTCACGGAGGGGGGCACGCACGTAGAAGTCTCCCCGGCGGACGGGAAACCTCTGAGGCGAAACCCCCGATGAGACACACGAAAGGAGTAGAAGACCCCTCGGCCCCCTTCTGGGTAAGGAGGGCTTCTAGACGGACGTGGGAGGTAGGGTGTCTGGGGGACCCGGGGACAGAGTGTCCTCTCCGGGTAGAGTCCCCAGGACGGACGACAACGACCCCCGGAGGTCTCCGACACCCAAGTGGGAGACTCGACCTCGTGACGGGGGCGGGGACGACCCCCTGGTGGGGACCCCTCCTCAGAGGAGCGTGGAGGAAGACTCGTAGTGACTCTACTTACCGTGGGGGTCCGGACCCGGAACGACCGGACTCGGCCGGGGGGCGGGAGACCCATGTCGGAGTGGTTCGTGAGTACTGAACACCTAGTTCCCAGGAAAGTCGGTGTCATTGCCTACACCGCCATCGGCTACGGGTCGGGTGCGAACGTCGGGGAAGCGTACAGACACCAGCCAGCCCAACGGACCTCAGGTCGCGACGGGTGGCCCGGGGTAGGGACACCCCGACGGGGACCCCACTGGGACTGGGTACCCACTGTCCGTCCCGTCCAGGGAGTCGACGAGGAAATCTCGAAAGACAACTGAAAGGACGAGTGGGCCGAGTCATTAGACGACCACGTTTCCGGTGTAGGCGAAGGAACTCCGGGCGAGGGTGGTGTGACGCAGTGGATCTGAACCGAGACCAAGGTCGGGACCGGAGGTCCCCCCAGTGGGGAGGACCCCCCAGTGGTGACTTCCGACGCGAGGGGTGGTACCCTTCCGTCCCGTAGTCCCCGAGAGACATGCCAGTGATACGGTTCCTGTGCACCGGTACGGATCCTCCTGTCCGAGGAGAGACCCCCTTCGTCCCTGTCTAAGATCAGCAGGTCCTCCCCCGCCACAACGCCGGTTGAGGTCCGTCCCAGGGTGGAGGAGGGTCGGGGTCTCGACCCCGCCAGTAAGACCCGTGAAGACATGGGAGTGTGTCGGGGACGGGACTCCTGGTCGGCCGTCACGCCCGGGACGACGGAGGCAGGACGGGGGACCGAGGGGACCCCCAAATCCGGTCCACCCAAGGTCCATCAGACAAACATTTCCCGGGACATTCCCACCCCTGACTCCGACATCCGTCTTGGGGTCCTGGTGGCCCACCCCCGAGAAGAGACCTCCTGCCTCCGGTAGCCCAACAGGTAAAGGGGTCGTGAACGTCCGACGGTGGACCAAGGGACGCGTCCGCGTCTCCACCCGCCGGGAACACCCCGTCCCGGTCCGTCCCTCCCGGGTCCCGGTCTCGTCGTCCCGCCCGACCAGTCGACCCCTTCCCAGGGGTCGTCCACACTACGAATCTCGCTGACTACTAAGGGTCGGGGCTGACACGCCTCCGGTCACTGGACGGGTTCCAGTCCGTCTCGAGGGAGGTCAGGTCGGACACTCGGGGCGTTCGACCTACGACTGAGGCGTCGTGCGCGACGAGTGGACCGTGTCCCGGCGCTACGCCTCTGTCCGCCCGAGTCCCCTGCCGCTCTGCGGAAGCCTGACTGGGCCGTGGGCCAACGCCCCCGGGACTCCGGCCGCGTCTGGGGCGCCTAGAGGCCCACCCGCTCCAGGTGAGTTCGGTGCGGGTGCGCCCCCCCCCAGGCTCCCCCGCACTGGGTGAGCGACTCGGTGCGGGGGCTAGTCCAGGCGGGTGCGGGGCCGCGTCCTCACGTGTACGCGTCTGAAGGGAGACCCGCCGACACGCCCGCTGCGCGCGGTGGACGACCGGTCGCAGACGTAGGGGCCACGGAGGGCGCGGACGCTGGAAGGAACCAGGCCAGCGCGACTAGTTCCGCGCGCGAACGGACCCTACGACCCGGCCCGACCCCGCCCCCCCGCCACTCGAGGGACGTGCAGACCGACACCCTCGCGGGTCTCCTTCGTGACGTCACCCGTTGCTGCTCCACCGAGACCCCCCGGGACCCCGGAGACCGAGGACCCTGGAGCCCCGGACCGTCCCGGACACGCCCCGAGGCCCCACCCTCCACCGCGAGGCGACCTGGACTAGGCTCCCTGGACCACCAGCGGTCAAGAGGTGCCGACACGGTCCGGGGGCGGGTGAGGACCGGGTAGGGACACTTGCACGCCTTCCCCGTCGACGACGGTTCTAGGGTCTGGGGTCTATGTCCTCCGAACAAGGTTGGGGGATCCGACGAGTACCGGGAGGTGCCACTACACGCCAAAGTCTCGACTGGGGGTAAACGACGGTCCAGGGACGTCCGGGGTTCCCCTGTCGTGGGGAACGGGGACGTGGGGTCGGATTGCACAATGGACTCAGACCCCCCTGGTGGGGGTCCTGGGGCGGGGAGAGTTCCGGTGGGAGACCGTCCTCCCACGTCCACCCCCGTCCTCCGCCGTCGGGTGTGTCCCGGGACTTCACGGTGTCATACGTTACCTTGGCGGGAGGTGGTGTCTTTTTGACGTTCGAAAATGACTCACGGTCGACATACGTCTCGCCTAAGCCCCCCCCCCACCACGGGCCCTTCGTTTCTCACCCGACCGAGCCTCTAGGACCCTCCTGGACCCCTCCTGGACCTTGGGGTCCTCCCGGGCCAAGGTCTGGGGAGAAGGGTGTGTAAGTGGTCGTAGTCCCCGCGATCCTACCTCGAGAGGTACCGACTCTCTTGAGAGGTTCAAGCGGTACCGATACGGTTCGAGGGGGAGGGACGGGACAGGGGGGGTGGGACGGGGCAGGGGGGGAATGGGATCGACAAACCACAGGACGTCCGACGGACCCCCTCGATGAACGTCCCCGAACCCCCCACGATGACCCATCCACACCTGCAACGAGGGAGGAGGGCGGGGGGTGGGGGGGTCGGGTATCTACTCGAACCTCCTTCATTAAAGGGTCACTAGAATGGACACCGACCTCTCCATCCGGGGTCACAGACGTAGAGTCCCGGGGTGGGGGGTCCCGTCTCGGTCCACCCGCCGGACCCGTGGCCGCGTAGTCGACATTCCCCGTGGACCCCCGGGGTGGACCGCTGAGACCCGGACTCCCGTCACCCAGGGGGACCACCAGGGGACCCGGGACTGGTCTCCCTCACCAGTCACCGACACAGGCACTCAGGGACTGGACCCTTTCCCACGTCCCTGCTCCTCCGGGGGTCTCCGAGGGCCTCTGAGACGACGTGTCCCACCCACGGGAGCGACGGAGGGTCCCGTCACACGGGCCGGCGACCCACCGACTGCGACCAGAACCCGAGAACTAGGATTCATGGCGGGGGGGTTCCGGGGAACCAAGACTGTGAGATCAGGAGTCTGGGTCGGGACACGGGTTCGACATGGGACTGGGGTGGGGACGGGATTGGACGGAGAATCTTCGGGGGACCCGGAGACCCGACTGGGACAGGGGGGAAGGAATCGTCCAAATTGTGTACTCCGAGTCCCCTTCGTCCACCCAGGGGCAGTTCCGACGTGGGACTCACACACCGGGACACGGACCAGCCCCGTGTGTCCCGTCTCCCGTCGGACCCGGCGCCCCTGCGGACAGGAGGTGAGCGGGACTGGGGCGGGGGCTGAGACGCAACCTGGTCCCTCGTCGACGGACACAGAACGAGAGACCCCTCGAAGGAGGACCGGACGTGGGAACTACCCGGGGGTCTTCGGCGACCTCCTCCTTCCCGCCCCCACGACCGTGCCACGGGGTTGTCCTGGACCGGTATTTGACCCCGCCCCGCCCCGACGCCAGACCTGGCGACTGGGAGGGACGACCTGAAAGGGGGGTCGGACCGGGGGTCGACAGTCGGGAAGGACCCTTACCCGAGGAAACAAACAAGGAACTCTCGAGTCCACAGTAACTGACGGACGCGTCCAGGGACGCCCGGTGAGACGTCCGGACCCCTCCCCGGCCCCCCCGACCCGAGAGGTCCCCCGGACCCCGACGTCACTCCGGGCGGGTGGGTGGGTCGTCTCCCCGAGTCCGGACCTCTCCGGTGGTCACCTAGTTTCCGGCCCGGACGCACGTAGGTGAGTCGGTAGCGGGTCGGGACTCGACCCTCGCGCCGGCCCCCAGCTCCTTCCACCACCAGTAGACTCCGTCTTTGTTGGTGAAAACGGATCGCAACTTTCGTCCCTTCAGTGTCCCAAAGGGGTCGAGGAACGACCGACGGGACGTGTCAGCGTTGGTCCGCAGTCGGAAGTCGCCCGCCAACATTGTCTCGGGAGCCCTCCCACGGGACGGGGTGAGGGTCGTGCCGGGGGCTCTGTGGGGACCCCCCTCCGGCGTCGTGACTCGCAAAGTATTGTTCTGACTCTCCAGCAAGTGGAAAGAGTGCCCCGAGGGCACCCGTGCCTACCACGTCTTCGGGACCACCCACTTCGGCAACCGAGGAGCCGCTCCTAGGGCCGCACCGTAACGTCCTGGGGGAGTGTGTGCGGGGGACCTCCTTCGCGGGCTCGCTCGGGCCCCGGAGCCCCTCTCGGCCGTTTGCGGGGGCAGTGTCGTCTGAGGTCAGACCCGGGAACCGCTCTCGGGAGCCCACGGTCGGAGGGCGTCGCGAGCGAGCCCGCTGCCCGCTCGGGGCTGGGTGCGACCCGGCCGGCACGACAAGTGTGGACCCCAGAACCGTCCGCAAGCGGGGGTCTGCTCTTTGTCGTCTGTCAGAGAAAGATGACCTTCAATCTCAAAACCTCGGACGGTCGTAGTCGCTCTGTCGAGGGACTGGACGTCCGGGAAGAGGCTCACACACTACGACCTTTCCCTCCGAGACTCAGGCGTAAAAGGTTGTTGGCGGCGCGCCACAGTGTCTCAGTGCCCCGGGTCTCTGGGCAGGAACCTCGCCCTCCCTGGTCCTCAGGGGCCCCGGGGTCACTCGGCGCGGGCCCCACCCGAGGGGCAGGTCTACCGCCGACGGACCTCTCTGCGGGGCTCGAGCCCAAGTCACAGCTAGCCCCCTCTTGTAGGGGTTACTGGGCTTTTCCGGCGAGTGGACGAGGACCAAAGATCGACGCTCAGGCCCGCTCCGGCCCAAAAGAGACCTACGAAGCTGGTCCTACCACAGGGGTTGTCTTGCTTCCACCCGTACCCCTACTCCAGGTCGACGACGACCCTTCGGGCTGCAGTCCCTCTAGGCATTTCTGTACATAAGTACGGTGAAATAATGACGTAAAAACAAAACCTTTTGCCACAAAAACCATTTCTCTAATAAATACAGTCGTACATCATATAAATTAAAAAATTACTTTATTGTTTGTAATTTTTAAAAAGAGTAAAAATAACGGATTGTACCGCTTATGACTCTCTATAGTGGGAGTATTCGGCTCCGAGAAACACCTCCCCAGAAGTCGACCCCGTCGGACAGGCCAGCAGCCCCTCCTCCCTCTGAAGCAGGAGCAGGAGGAGCCCCTGACTGGGACTCGTCCCGCCCACCGGGGCACGCCTCCACGATGACGAGCCCCCGGGGTGAGGTGTCTGGGCGGGGAGAGAAGGGGGAGGGGCTCCCAGAGTGAAGCCTCGACGAAGGGACTAGACGAAAATAAATGAATAATGAAGTTTATTTAAAAGAGAATTTTTATAAATAAAACAAAACCATTTCATGTGGGTCGTGTCTTGAAGACCCCCACGTCGAACCCCGCGGCCTTGTAAGGGGGCCGACACGGAAGGGGTGGCGGTAGGGGTCCTGGACAAGTAGAAGGGCGTGCCTGGGAGGTAGGGGTGACGTGCCTGGGAGGCAGGGGTGACGTGCCCGGGAGGCAGGGGTGACGTGTGAGTGAGGGGAGGACGGTGCCGGGTCGGGGACCGGGGGTGACGAAGGACACAGACCTACGCTGGGGAGGTCCCTGGAGGGCATCCCCTCAGTCTGTCGTGGGCAGGAAGACACGGACCTAATAAAGAGGGTCGTAGTGCTGGAGTTCCCCGTCGGTGCGAGTGTCACACAGTCTTACAGGAGGAGACACACTCGTAGCAGGCGCCTACCTGCGACCCGAGAGGGGAAGAATCGGCAACACTGGCACGACGACACTTGTGCACGTCCGTGGTCCCTCCGGGCGGACGAGCAGAGACCCCCACGCCCTCCGTCCTAACGGACGAGTCCGACGTCCGTCCACCCTTTCCAAGACTCCGGGGAGGCACGGCAAAGGGTGTGCGACGGGACCCCCAGTGTGGGTGGTCGTCACGTCTCCCCCCAGCCCAAGACACGGAGGGGCTCGTGCTGACAGGTCAAGAACCTGTTGTCCGTCGGACCTCCGACGTGGCAGGACCGGAGATCGGGCCCAGGTAAGAGTCACCCGGGGCCCCGAGTCTGTGGGGAAACGGCACCCCGGTCGGGGGACGGGTCGAGGACGGGGCGCGAGCTCCAGGGGAGAACGGGGGTCGTCGGGGACCGGTACCGCGGACAGACCATTCTCCGGTCCCTACGATAGCCCTGTCCACAGGACCCCAGAGACTTGTGCCTCGGAGGGGGCCCCGGGTCCACAGCACAGACCCCAGAGTCTTGGCTCCGGCCCTGTCGTCGACCTCAGGTCCGGGCCCGGAGGGACGGGGCGGTCACCACCCGTGGCCTACACCCGGGACCCGACTGCAGACCGGAAATGACCCGACTCGCGAACGCAGTCCTCCACAGACGCCGGCCTTCGCCCGCAAATACCGGGGCCCGCCCGGCCGCCACCGAGACTCCCGGCACTACAGTGACACGGGTCCGGCCGCCCGCCCGTCCCGACCTCCCTGCGGTCCGTGGACGGGGAGGGACGGGGACCCGGCGAGAGTCGAGTCTCGTCACCTGTGCGTCTGGCGGAGGGAGGGGCGAGACGGCGAGGCCCGTCGACGAGACGGACTTGCACCATATCGTAACTGAAGGGACTTGGCAGTCACTGGACCCCTGGGACCACGTCGGGGACATCTCCCCGGTACCGGGACGAGTGGGGGGTCGGGACGGAGACTCGGGGGTCAAGGGCACGGGTGGACGCAAGAGGGGCACTACTCACTCGTCACTACACCCGCCACCCACTTCTCTCCGACGAGCGACGGGTACCCGTGGGTGGTCGACCCCCGGCGCCCCAAAGAGTCTTGCCCAGTGGGTGGGAGGTCAACTCCCCGACACCCGGTCCCAGAGTGGGACCGGCCCCTGTCGACCTCCCGTCCCACTACACTGGACAAAAGGACCTCCGTACTCCGACCAGACGCCCCCCGACCCCTCGGGAACACCCAGACGACTCCGAACGTCCCATAACCACCGCCGGACGACCTGGGGGACGGGACCAGCAACGGAACCGAACAAAACACCTGAGGGACTGCGCGGGCTCACCCATGAAACGCACTGCGGGGGGCTAAGCTCAAACGACGAACGAAGGAGTGTCAACCCTCCCCAAACACGTCCTCCTCCCGGGGGCTCGCGGCACACCCTCTCGTACCGGCGTGACAGGACGGGAACCCACTACTCTTAGGGGGGAAGAGCGGATCACTCGGGACGCCCTGTAAGAGTGGGTCTTCGAGTGGACGAAGGGGTTCCTCGGGGTCAAGGAAAATAACAAACGTCCGGAGGATCCGCCTGTTGCAATCTTTCTGCCGTTGACGCGTGTGTAGACAGTGGGCAGGGAGGTGGTTACTAGTGGGTGGATACAGACGACAATGATGGAGCGTGGGCGGACAGTGGACGCGTGCGTAAGAGGTGGACGCACAGGTAATAGACACAGTAGACAGGCAAGTCCGGTCAAGTCGGTGAGTCGGCACAGGCTGAGAACACTGGGGCACCCGACGTCGTGCGGTCCGGAGGGACAGGTAGTGGTTGAGGGTCTCGAACGAGTTTGAACACAGGTAGCTCAGTCTCTGCGGTAGGTTGGTAGAGTAGGAGACAGCAGGGGAAGAGGAGGACGGAGGTTAGAAAGGGTCGTAGTCCCAGAAAAGGCTCCTCAGTCAAGAAACGTAGTCCACGGGTTTTATAACCTCAAAGTCGAAGTTGTAGTAGGAAGGTTTCTTATCAGTCCTGACTAAAGGAAATTCTACCTGACCAACCTAGAGGAACGTCAGGTTCCCTGAGAGTTCTCAGAAAAGGTTGTGGTACCAAGTTTTCGTAGTTCAGAAGTCACGAGTCTAAAGAAATACCAGTTTGAGAGTGCAGGTATGTACTGAGGACCTTTTTGGTATCGAATCTGATCTACCTGGAAACAGTGCTTCGTTACGAGGACGAAAAATTATGCGGCAGAGCCAGTCGACGTCGAGAAGAGGGCCCTGTTCCGGCAGGTGGGCGACAGAAGGTGGGCCCGTAGTCGATACACAGGCGCGTAGAGAGAAAGACACGCAAATAGACAGCAGACACTTGAGTAGTAGATAGAACCCGAGTACCAAACTTGGGTGACCCAGATTCCACGACACACCACTCGCTGTCGACTAACTGTGAACGACCCTGGAACCTTTGACACAAAGGTCGGAGGGACCGTCGACCGAGGGACCTTTCCCGAAAACCAACTCCCCTTCCCCTTCGGCACGGCAGTGGCAGTCCCGCCGAGAACCCGTCCGCCAAGGTCGTGGCCGACACGGGGGGTCCTCCGGAAGGAGAGACGGGGAGTCGGGACGCCGGGGGTCCCGGAGGACAGGAGCGCCGGAGGTCGAGGACGCACTGACCGAGACTTAGTGGAATACGTCAAAGGAAAAAGACTGCCCTGTCATTCCACCCAAAGACTCCAGTCAGGACCCAGGTTTCCGTCCTTTCTCTGATCCCGTCCACCCCGGGTCTCTGTCTCGGGGCCCACCCCACCCCTACGGTTCTTCCGTCAAAAGCCCCCTGGGCACAGCCGTGCTTCGTCGAGTCTGCGGTGACAGTCTCTGCTCCCAGTCTGGGCCTCGGCGCCCTCCCCTCCCTCAGGTGACTCTTCCACTTCGGCTCTTGTCTCACGATCTGCCTCTCGCTCCTCGGGCCTTCGACCCGGGACTCTTCTGGTCACTGTGCCTAGTCGGAAGCCGGTCTGGCTGTCGTTTTTCTCCTGGACTCAATGGTCGGAATCCCTCCTCTCACCACTGCAGTGGTGTCTAAGACGTCCATAATTTCCCCACTATTCCCCTACAACACTTGTCAAAGGACGGTTATCTATATCGTCGAACTCACTTTTCCTGTAGGAACTTTCCGTACTGAGTGAGCTCCTCTCGCCCTGAGGACCCGGGCCCGGCACCGCTCCCGAGGTCCGGAGGAGTCGTTTCCGTGGAGCGAGAAGGGAGCCACGAGACAAGGGGCCAAGTGGAAGGGTTACTGGGAGGAAAGAAGGGAAATGAAAACCGCTTTTCTTTTTTTTTCTTATCGGGGTGTATAATTTTTGATCTTTTGGTTTGGTTTTTGGAGGGGAGTCTCTTTCGAGGTCCGGGTCTACTGAAATCACCATTTAAGGTAGTTCGTAAATTCTTTCTTTATTATGGTTGAGACAAGTCTGAGAAGGTCTTTCTGACTTTTCCTTCCCTATAAAGACCGAAAAAGATACTCCGATGTCAATGGGACTACGGTTTTAGTGTATTAATGTTTTTATCTAGAAGTGTTGGTTCTATTAGTGCTACCACACTAGTGAGTGGATCTCGGTCTGTAGGACACTACACTTCAGTTCACCCGGAATCCTTCGTAGTGATGCTTGTTTCGATCACCTCCACTACCTTAAGGTCGACTCGACGAAGTTTAGGACTTTCTACTACGACAGTTTCACGACGTGAGTTATACGGTTGTTTAAACCTTTTGAGTCGTCACCGGTGTCCTGACCTTTTCCAGTCAAAAGTAAGGTTAGGGTTTCTTTCCGTTACGGTTTCTTACGAGTTTGATGGCGTGTTAACATGAGTAGAGTGTGCGACCATTTCATCACGAGTTTTAAGAGGTTCGGTCCGAAGTCGTTATGCACTTGGTACTTGAAGGACTACTAGTTTCACCCAAATCTTTTCCGTCTCCTTGGTCTCTAGTTTAACGGCTGTAGGAGACCTAGTACCTTTTTCGTTCTCTCAAGGTCTTTTTGTAGATAAAGACGAAATAACTGATACGGTTTCGGAAACTGACACACCTAGTGTTATTTGACACCTTTTAAGACTGTCTCTACCCTTATGGTCTGGTGGTGGACTGGACGGAGAACTCTTTAGACATACGTCCAGTCCTTCGTTGTCAATCTTGACCTGTACCTTGTTGTCTGACCAAGGTTTGTCCTTTACCTCATGCAGTTCCCACATAGGACAGTGGGACGAATAAATTGAATATCCGTCTCGTGTAGTACTCTTTACGACCCGACCTTCTTCGTGTCCGACCTTAGTTCTAACGGCCCTCTTTATAGTTATTGGACTCTATACGTCTACTGTGGTGGGAATACCGTCTTTCACTTCTCCTTGATTTTTCGGAGAACTACTTTCACTTTCTCCTCTCACTATTTCAACCGAATTTCGAGTTGTAAGTCTTTTGCTTCTAGTACCGTAGGCCAGGGTAGTGAAGTACCCTTTATCTACCCCCTTGTCACCTTTGTCACAGTCTGAAATAAAAACCCCCCCGAGGTTTTAGTGACGTCTACCACTGACGTCGGTACTTTAATTTTCTACGAATGAGGAACCTTCTTTTCAATACTGGTTGGATCTATCGTATAAGTTTTCGTCTCTGTAATAAAACGGCTGATTCCAGGTAGATCAGTTCCGATACCACAAAGGACACCAGTACATACCTACACTCTCAACCTGACACTTTTTCCGACTCGTGGTTTCTTAACTACGAAAACTTGACACCACAACCTCTTCTG